>OMNS01079939.1:0-12026 GCA_900303225.1 Laemonema laureysi
GTACACTGTACAGTGTACTGTGACACTGTGAACCTCCACCATCTGAACAGAGAGGGCGCCAAAAACACAGAAACAGGTAGACGGGGTGACTCAGAGAGACGGGGGAGACTCAGAGAGACGGGGGAGATTCAGAGAGACGGGGGAGACTCAGAGACATGCAACATGTAAGCAACAGCAAGTGTGTCTGTCGCAGATGTCCCTCACCTTTGCATTGTCTACACTTCTTTTCTGTGAAAAAGAGAAATATTTTGAGCCTACAGGTCCTGCTTCTGAATGATTAACAGACTACTAAACATGCATTTTCTTCTTCATTAGATGATAATAGGAGCAAGATACACATTTAATGTCCATATCAATCCAATTTAAATGAGAAGAAGACTTTGAAAAGTGAAAAATGTCAACAGCTGAAAATACCTGAATTGACCGGATGGTTCCCCCTGTCTCCTGAAATGTAGTCCGATTATAAACATAGCACATTATAATCTGATGATATATAACAATATAATAATAGAACATTATAACCACATTATATCATACATCACACATGTGATGACATAACTCAATTAGGAACACAAATATCCAAAAAGAAAGAGTAGAACAGAACAGCATACTAATACACAGAAATACTAGTAGATACACACACAGCTAGTAGAGAGTAAGTAAACACCAATAATGAACTAGAAGATGAGTAGGTTGACCTGCGCCGCAGCATCGTAGCGGGAGACCAGCAGGGCTCCCTGGACCCGCCACAGAGGCCAGAGGTTCAGAAGGGCCCACAGCAGCAGCACATTAGACATGACTGAATGTCCTCCTAACACTGACTCAGTCCACCAGACATGACCCTGCCCAGGAGGAGGAATAAACCCACGCTGTGGACCAGCCCCCTGACCCCCTGGCGCTTTGGGTCAGGGTTGCTTTGTTTGTTTCCAAAGAGAAAAAATACCAAATGCAACTTTGGGTTGAATTCTACTGCAGCTCATGTTTTAGTAGCATATTTAAACCAGTAGTATAATTATCAGTTATAGCCCTCAGAGCCAATAGAATAAATTAGAAAAGAATAACTGGGTCGCGAAATTAAATGACTAACCACGACTAACCACGACTAACCACGACTAACCACGACTAACCACGACTAACCATGCTGCCAGCAGTTTGTTCAACATGTTAATATTTTGTTGTATTTAGCTCAGACAACTTATCTTATCTTATCTTATGTTAAATACATGCAACAGATACATTGACCATTGATGTACACAAACACCTGGTTGCATAGTTTGCTGTATTTCTATTTTCTGTTTTACTGTTTATATTCTTAATTATTATTATGAACAGTTACACCTATTTTAAAATATGTGTACTTGTATAGTTGTCATGACATTTTACTGCTCTCATACTTGTATGACTGTAGTGACTTGGCTCCAGTCTCTGGTTGTGTCCTCGTCGTGCTACAACACCCCCGCTGTTGTCCAATTATTGGATTTTTCCAAAGTCCAAAAGTCAACGGCATGAAGCACAAATCAGTTGGAACCGGGCCTGCGAGGGGCTCACACACACACACACACACACACACACATACTGTTGGACTAGAACTGAGAGCATTACGTTCCTTTACGTGTGTATTTATGAACAGTGGGGTTCTGTGTCCAGGTTAAGGAACTGTGTTTGTTTGAATGCTGAGAACTGAGCCTACTTATACCCCTGGTGCCGGACCAGGGGTAGTGAGGGCTGGTAGGACACCAAGACCAAGTAGCTCTGGTATGTTATACTTCCTCTCCCTCGCCCCTCAGTACATTAGACATGACTGAATGAATGACTGAATGTCCTCCTAACACTGACTCAGTCCACCAGACATGACCCTGCCCAGGAGGAGGAATAAACACACATTTGTGTCTTATGGACCAACCCCCTGACCCTAGAGTGCAACTTGAATACAGTAAGACATGAACAGACGTCCACTGTGTACTTCAACTGTAAACCTCAAGACTGCATGTCTGCAATGTAAAACATATTCATATTTAGCACCAGTTCCCCTGTGTTGTAACCGTAACCACATTTCAATCAGGAGAGAAGTATTAGTATTAAAAATGAACCACAACATTTATTGACAACATATTTGGTGATTAGACACCATCAAATAATTCTTCATGGGGACGATGGATCCATGAAGTATACTGGGAGATGAGATTCCCCCTTATGGTGTCTAGACTGGTGGTGACTATGGATGGAATTCCTTGGCCCTGGGGGGTGCCTTCTCTTTCTCCATAGACCAATGGAGTCTATAGTCCTGGAGGTGAAGGGGGTGGAGGAGGGCTACACCATCTCTTTCTCCATAGACCGGTGGAGTCCTGGAGGTGGAGGAGGGCTACAATGAGTCACAATGAAAACAACAGCCAAGCATGAATGAGAGCTGAGTATATACTCCTGTTTAATGCATGAGGTCCTGATTGGTTGAGAGATGAAGGGGAGGGGCCTTCAATAACTGCATGGGAATGAACAGCGAAGACATAGATCCATGACAAGTAGAGGGGGATGTCTCCTCCTGATTGAACTGCTTTAGTAAATAATAAATATAACAACAACAACAACAACAATAATAATAATAGTAGTAATAATAATAATAACAACAACAACAATAATAACAATAATACTAATTGTACAAAAATAATAATAATATGAAGAAGAAGAAGAAGTGGTAGGAGAGTTAGTGGCTGGATGACATCTTACCGGTCTCTTCTCTCCCTTGCATGTTAACATAAATCGTAATTATATTCGATTTATTACAATTACAATGATCTTATCATTAGTATTTATTCTTCTGCTGTGATTGTACTCATGGATGACAACAATTAGAACAAGCCAAGAGGTGGGGTCATGCATTTATTAACATTATAATAACATTATAATAACATTATAATAACATTATTATAACATTGGGAAAATCAATATTTATGTCAAACAATAAGGATAATAAGCATATTTTTTTTAACTGCTGTATAACATGATGTGGTCACTGCTGGACACTAAAACAGTATTGGAGACTACTTATCCAGTTTCTGGGCAAAGTACAAAGTCACAACATTGTCAACACAACCAGTTACACAACAAATGGGTTACACAACAGAATACTTGTATTCATATTATATATATATTAGGACATATTTCACCATTTCTCTTATGTACTCATTCTCCGTGTAGAAACTATAAAATGGTCTGCGCATAAAATACATAATTTGATTTCCAGGTGATGATCATCCTCCGGGCTTCTCCAGGGCCGTTTCGGATCCGGACCTGACGCCGCTGAACACGGAGGGGGCCACCTTCCCCATGCGCTCTGCACAAAAGGGATGACGTCATGTTACCGAGCAGGGTAACGTGAGGTTGTAGTCAGCTTAACCACATCCTGTTATACAAGACTTCCAAAGGAAAGTCCCTGGTGGTCTAGTGGTTAGGATTCGGCGCTCTCACCGCCGCGGCCCGGGTTCGATTCCCGGTCAGGGAACAACACTTTTAAGTATTTGGATCCAGAT
Source organism: Laemonema laureysi (assembly GCA_900303225.1). NCBI lineage: Eukaryota > Metazoa > Chordata > Actinopteri > Gadiformes > Moridae > Laemonema > Laemonema laureysi. The sequence goes on from OMNS01079939.1 coordinate 3,528, forward strand.
CGGAACATTCTTGTATCTCAAGTGGGAAGTCACTGTCGTTGACCCAAAATCTACAGCGTTTTAGTTCAGTCAGCAGTGTTAACGTCGTTTGCTCCATTTAACTGTGTGTTACTGTATACCTATCGTTACATGCATCTCCCTGGTGGTCTAGTGGTTAGGATTCGGCGCTCTCACCGCCGCGGCCCGGGTTCGATTCCCGGTCAGGGAACACAGTTTTTAGTAACTTAACAATTTAACCTCATCGTCATCATGGTGTCTACCTCAAAATCGGAATAAAAATAAATACAACATTGTCTTTATCCGCACTGAACAATATTGATGAACAGGGCTGAAAGCATAACGATCAAGACCATGTATTATATGTAGGCCTACAGGCATCTGAGCAGTAAGAGTAGGCCCACACTAGGTCTCCATGGAAACAACTCACCACACTCCACCATGACCTCATAGGTCTTGCTCTTGACTTCGCCCCTCAAGCCCAGTTTACTGCGGGCCCCTTTCAGGTCCTCCTCCTTCATAACTGGGCGCTTCTTCTTTTTCACCTCACTGGGCTGAAAGGCCAGTTTGACGATGGAAGAAAATACAATAGTTAAGTTTGTATTTGTTCAATGGCAGTTTCAGTGTCCCCTGGTAACTAGCTGATGGATGTTGACCACTATGTGGACAGGCTCACCTGTGACATGGTGTGTCCAGTGTGCTCTCAGCCTGGTGTTCTGCCCGAGTCCTGGAGCGCCCGGCTGTTATGTAGGCCTGGATCTGAGCGTCACACACTTGCCCCATCATCTGTTGTCAGTGAGTATTATTAGACTTGATGTGAGCTGGGCGGCGGGCTTCTGTTGTTATTCATCATGGGCTTACGAGCCAGCAACTGATATGGGGCACAAGTGTCTCCTGCTCCCCAAACATCTATTTACAGAACAGTGATGGAGCTACACTTCCCCAGTACCAGTGTTGGAATTGTGTGCTTGAAGTCTTCTTCTTTGGTCCTATAATGCAGTACATTAGTCTATTAGCTCTATTAGTGTAGTTGAGTAAATACTTAGTTTATCATCATCAAATGTGTCCATGAAGCAAGCATGATAACCAAACTAATTAAATGTGTGTGTGACACAAGAACTAAATACTTGTTGGTTTTACTGTATTTAAAACATGTTTTATGACAGCATGAGATATTGAACGTTTAAATCCAGACCCCATCCACTTGAGAAGGTGGAGTACATGAAGTGGAACATGCCATGCAGTCGGAGGAGCCATACTTAGAAATCATGAATCAGTCTTTGAAAACACATACTACAGCTGTTTAGTTCTAAATAAATGGGACAGAGCTATTTATGAAGGATACTACAATGTGTTTATGCTTATTGGAGATGGAGGCTTGGCGATACGATATGAAGTATAAGGTAGGAGGGGTTAGGGTAGAGGAGGTAAGGGTAGAGGGAGGTTAGGGTAGAGGGGAAGTTCAGGTAGAGGGGAGGGGTTAGGGTAGAGGGGAAGGTAAGGGTAGAGGGGAGGGGTTAGGGTAGAGGGGAAGGTAAGGGTAGAGGGGAGGGGTTAGGGTAGAGGGGAAGGTAAGGGTGGAGGGGTTAGGGTAGAGGGGAGGGGTTATAATGCTATAGTGACCCAGGAAGCGCATTAAACTTAATGCGCATGTTTTGTTTAAACTTAACATGCTGAAAAAGCCACACAACTATAAAAGGTAGGATTTTTGTTGGCAGAATACATTTTAATAAACATTTGCACATTAAAAACATTGGGACAGCAGTGTGTCCGATATCCAAACCATTCTGAAAACCATTGAAGTGGTATATTGTGAAACCAGCCCATTCCTCAACCAACTCACCCTAACTCTAAACCCTAACACTAAACCCTGACCCCTTGGAAGCACAAGGAAAGAAGTCCCGCAGTGGGAAAGGCAAGAAACCTCGAGAAGGAACACAAACATAATATTAGTTTGACCAGATTCATGTCCAACATATGGTGACAAAGTCACGTTGTGCGAGTGTGTAGATGAATCCGCAGTCCAGCGATGACTTCAGCTGGGAGGAGGTGCTGTTCATTGGTCATTCTGAAATGTTGCCTGAGAAAACATGAATATTGTACACTAAGACCATGGGTATTTATACAAGTGGGACAATCATGTCCAGTGTTTCAATGTGGGCTGAAGAGCTGATGGCACTGAATATGTTTGTAACTATGATGTAATCAATAGGTTATTACAACTGTACATTAACAATATCCTAGAAGTAGAAGGCCTTATATTTTGGCTCATGGTAGCTTCAGCAGTGGACTGACCTGAAGAACTAGAGATCCAGGTGTGATACAGCTCAGGTGTGACTGCCGCAGACCAAACACAGGATTTCAACAGCATCTAACAAAAATAGTTGACAAGGATCATTCTTATCATTTAAAATGACATTGTTACTTAGCAGGCACTTTACATGCATTACATGTAGTCTGAGAACTTGGGGATCGAACCCAGTACCATTTGATTGAGAGTCCAAGACACCATCCACTACCTTATCGTCCATCAGCTCTCTCCAATCAGTGATAACCACTTTAGAGTTGGCCGCCTGTCGGCCCACGAGGACACCCTTCACCAGGCAGGTCCACCAGCACGGCCCCTCCATCAACTCTCCTCCGCCACGGATTCCTGGTCTGGTAACAAACACCAGTAGTTTGGCCTCAATGTCTGGTAACAAGCACAGCGGTAGTTTGTCCTAATATCTGGTAGTAAACAGTGGAGTTGCCCTGTACAAGACCACCATGTTCAGTTTATGCAAACTTACCAGGAATACTTTTTGGCAGGTCAATTCTTGGTCTTCCTCCAGATGCATGGCTCCTCCATCAGCAAAGAATTCCTGGTCTAGTAACACAGTGGTAGTAGTTGAGCCACGGGTGGGTGGGTTTTATTCATTGAACACCTAGTTTAAACCATTCTAAACCAAAGTGCTGTCTTGAGTGTACAAGAGATTATAGCGGAATAGATGATTCATTTCATATTTTAAATTTGCCCTAACAAACAGACACTCTGACAATAGCTGTGTAGGACCAAGCATCTTTCAAAAGCCAAGTGTGTGCATTCAAGAGCATTCCTCTGGTCACAACAATGCTTATTAATATTACACATCAGGATATGAATAAAAACAGTCTCGCATCTCACTTGCTTATCATTTGTTGAATTAAATACAACTTTTATAGCTTATGTGAGAGTAGAGCAGACTCATAGCCTTCCCATTTAGAGTGGACATTAGGAGTCTCTACATCCTTTTGATCAGAAGTGATGGCTGCAGTGACATTAGTAAGACTAGTTAAGTGGCTAGTTTAGTAGCAGTACTCTATTCCATACAAGTGGCAGTGAGAGTGATAATCACTTTAGAGCCGGGGCGTCATTCGCATCACGAGGGACATCCTCGTTGATGTTCAGTTCATGCAAACTTACAAGGAATACTTGTTGGCAGGTAGATTCTCTTGATTCACCTTCCAGAAGCACAGCTCCTCCATCAGCTCTCCTCAGCCCCATATTCCTGGTCTGGTAACAGCAGTGGTAGTTAAACCATGAGTATTTTACTCTTTAGACACCTAGTATAAATAATTCTGAACCATAGTCCTGGCTTCAACGTAAAAAACAAATGGAAGACAAGTAGAATATTTAATATTGTTAACTTTCCCTAACAAACATGAACACTTCGCAATTTGTTATTCAGGAAAATGGAAAACCATTCTGTGAATTCAACAGAATACCTCTGCTTGTCGCATTACTCCTAGAACTATTACACAGTTGGTATTTACCTTCCTGAAGTAAGACTTCAGCAGTCACATCGTAGTCCTCTGATGGGATCCCAGTGGATCATCAGCCTAATGTAGTCACAAGACAACATTTTTACATTTTCATTAGTATATGAATAAAAACGATCTCCCACCTCAGTTGACAGACTCGATTATCAAAATAAACTATAACTTTTAGAACTTGTGTGCAACTAGCGCAGACTCAACTAGCATTTAGAGGACATTGTCAGTAAATAAATCCTGTAAATGGCTCCTTCAACCCAGCCATCAGAAGGGATGGCTGCAGTAACGCATGTAAGACTAGTAGAGTGGCTAGTTAGCAGTCCTCTTTCATACAAGTGGCAGTGAGAGGGGTAATCACTTTAGAGTTGGGCATCGTTCGCCCCACAAGGGACATCCTTCAGCAGGCAGGTCCTCCAGCAGGCAGGTCCTCCAGCACGGCTCCTCCATCAGCTCCCCACAGATTCCTGGTCTGGTAACAAACACAGCAGTAGTTGGATCTAACATCTGGTAATAAACCTGGGGATGTAAACCCTGCACACCCTTGCATTTGTAAAGGGAGAGCTAATATCCAAATTAAAATAGTTTAGTTTACAAGTTCAAGTATTGAGCAATGAATAAACTACAGTAGTAAGCAGCAATAATAGCAAAAATAGCTCATGACTCATAGATTACCCCAAATACTACCCAAAACCACAGCTTTGGCAAAATAACAATGAAAGAATTCAAAATAAAATTCTACCTCTACAATCAGTAACCAGACCCTCACGGTTTTTAGTGTTTCAGATAAGCTTGGTGATGTTACCTCTGGTCCACCCTGGTGCCTCATGCCTCGTCCAGGAGATCCTCGAAGGTCAGACAGCATCTTTATAAACACGTTCACATGACTACAACTATCAAATACCACTTACACTGTGAGCCTGCTTCACAGCTTCCTCCTCCACACCTCCTACCTCCCCGACTAGTCTGCATAGAGCACATGGAAAAGGTCATCATATTATAACTTGATTTTAAAAATGGGTAAATACAGTAGCTATCAATGTGAACCCATCCATAGCAAACTCTCACCTGTGCTGTTGGATTGACATGCGTCGTACAGCTTCAAGACAACAAGTACTGGAGTTGGGCCCCCACTGTAAACACAACATCCATTTAAAGATCACAGCACCAAGACAACACACGCTGGGTACACATGGTAACGCTACAATGACCAGAAACACCAAGTTATCTTGCCATTTAAAAATGCTTCTTTCCTATAAAAACCTGTCCTGACTCAATTTAAGTCAATGAGAGATGGAAAATGAGAAAAGCTGGTATTTCTGAATCTGTTTTCAGTTCATTCAACAATGTTGTTCATTAACTTGTGTTATGGTAGCCACACCCAGTGCTTGGGATTTCATCTACAGCAGCAGTTTAATGGTAGCATTTGCCCAACAATTAACTTATTTAGGTCTTCTGAACAGCTATGCCATTTGTTTTTACGCTAATAAGTACGCTTATGTTGAACACTTCCTTTCATTTCTCAAGTCTAGTAGAGACTACAGCGGTAAGTACAGCGATAAGACTAATAAGTTATTCAGGCCAAGCATTGAAACTGAAAGTACTGACCTCACTGTTCTGCAAGACTTCTTAGACCAGTGGTGATGGGCGGTATGGAGGCAGACACCTTGAGAAACAAACTACAGGTTACAGCTTCAGCTCTGTACAGTTCTTTAGTCCATTACTGCTACATGTGTGACAAGAGTACATTATTTTAGCTTTTGATTACTTTTAGGTAGTTATTTTTATTATTAGGCGGCATCACCTCACAAAAGTATGGTGTAAAAAAGTAATTCTTGCCATTTGGCGGGTTTAACTTCTGTGGCAATCACAGCCCAGATACTTAGAGCACCGACAGTAGCAATAGTAAATATAATAGTGAAATGATACTTGGCCATCGTCAGCTGCTGAGTCGTACATCCAAGGAGCCATACAGTACTCACCAGCATGGAAATGTCAAATTGTCTCCACTTTAAAATGTTTTGCAGCCTTCAACGATCTCTGCATCTTGTAGGCGACTCAGAAATGTACACGCAAGAATGCAGTTCGGTACGCAGCGAGAGTCCAGTGCAAGTATCAAAGATTTCCGAGGTACAATTGCGGGACAATGCAAAAGAAAATGAGGCAACAAAAGTTTTATTATGAATGCTCTACCTAGATGGTTTCTGATAGAAATAGGGTACCGGCAGATGTCCTAATAGGGTACCGCCAGATGTCCTAAAAGGGTACCGCCAGATGTCCTAATAGGGTACCGCCAGATGTCCTAATAGGGTACTCTCGTTCGTGATTAGGTTACGCAAATGCCAATCCATAACATACTGCCGGTTGCCCCATCTCCTAATTACCTCCACAGGGAGCACGAGACATTCTGACTGGAACACCAATGTTCTCGTACAAACCAACCTAGCAAAAAGTAAACTAACCAGCACCTCACCTTGAGCTGAACGACGGAAAATCTTGGAGTCCTTTGACCGTCTTTATTTCAAAACACATCCAACAGACTTATCTTAGATCTAGTAGTTTGCTGTTGGTTTTTTGTACTATTCATTGCAACTTTGCATTGCAGTGCCCCATGTAACAAAATTAACCACTACAAATAAGCAAGGCTCACAACGGTACAAAGACGAAACTACCATGTTGGGCAAGAGCTTTTAACTTAAACTAAATCCTGCCCTAAAAATTGTAATCCTTCAACTCAAAATAGTGACATTCCTAAATGATCTAGATATAAACGACACCTATCCATAAGATCATTTATAGCTCACAGAAAGCCAACTATAACCCCAAAATCACATCATTTCAACAAATAAATCTACAGAGGTTAAGAGAAAGGAGAGAAGTGAGTGTTGCCTTAGTGATCTGGGTGTGGTCTGAGTGACCAGCGATGCATGCTAGGATATGGTGGTTTCTGAAGTCTACATGCCCCCTCAGAAGAAACCAAGTGTTCAAGAGGCTGTCATAGTTACATGAACTGGACCGTCCTTCAAGACAGTGACAGGGATTCCCAAGAGAAATGCCAAGGGTTAAGGTGTGAGGGCGCTTCTTCTCAGAGACTAGAATACAACCTATGTCTTATACCAGAAAACAATGGAACACAATTCAATATTCCACTACATAGATCTTGAAGCCCAAATGAGGGTTTCTTTACTTCCTCATCTGAAGAAGAGCACAACACTGCAGTTTGAAGAGGACCGTAGTTGGGATGTTTCCAAGATGGGACCCATCTCCAGGTCTACCTAGCCCAGTCCCATACATTACAGTTCAGCTTGAGAAAGACTTGCAGGAGTATACAAGACAATCCACAGGGCTTGGCGGCAACGTTCAGAAACAATTTCCGGTGCATTTTCCAACTTGTAAGATTCTGTCAATGTGGAATACCATTAGTCCATCCTCCATTGTTCCAAGTATCCATTGTTCCTTCCCATTGTAGTCCTAGTTTGAAGTCACTGATCTGAACTCGTCGTTTGCATCATTCATTTACACTGTAATCCAATCTGCATGACACTGTCTTTCTGTGTGTTAGGAGATGGAATAAAAAGCCTGGGGTACCATCACTCCTCTTTGTGTATATTGGGTTGCTGAAACATATGTTGTGCCTGAACCACCACTTCTAATTGTTACTGTGGTTAATGTCAGCCACAACAGACTTAAATCATCCAGAAATGTTCGACCAAAAGATACTCAAGGATGTTTTGAAATGCAGTAGACCTGTGTAGACCACAATTCAACAGACAAAAATGCAGAGATAAGACCACTCAAACAAACTGGTTCAAGCTTTGAACCGGTTGCAAGCTTTTGTCAAACCGATGCCACTCCTCTTAATCCCACATCCTCATCTCATGCATGAACTTAAAGTATGACTTGATGAATAGATGCTCAATGTGTAAAATGCAACCAGTGCGCAGCCGTTATCAAATGCAAGTCAGCTAATACATCAAATACGATGAAGCATTTAATGGTGCACATTTAAGACTGGACAACTGCACAGTGTTGGACTAGACAGCAACACGGTCTTGGACCAGCCAGCAACAGAGTCTTGGACCAGCCAGCAACAGTAACAGCAACTCTCACCCCATGCCAGGTCGAACCCTGGCCACACTCACATGTAGTACCCTATGCCAGGTCGAACCCTGGCCACACTCACACATGTAGTACCCTATGCCAGGTCGAACCTAGGCCACACTCACACATGTAGGACCCTATGCCAGGTAGAACCTTGGCCACACTCACACATGTAGGACCCTATGCCAGGTCGAACCCTGCCCACACGTAGTAGCCTATGCCAGGTCGAACCCTGGCCACACTCACACATGAAGTACCCTATGTCAGGTCGAACCCTGGCCACACTCATACATATAGTACCCTGGCCACACTCGCACATGAAGTACCCTATGTCAGGTCGAACCCTGGCCACACTCACATGTAGTACCCCATGCCAGGTCGAAGCCCTGGCCACACTCGCACATGTAGTACCCTATGTCAGGTCGAACCCTGGCCACACTCACATGTAGTACCCCATGTCAGGTCGAACCCTGGCCACACTCACATGTAGTACCCTATGCCAGGTCGAACCCTGGCCACACGTAGTAACCTATGCCAGGTCGAACCCTGGACACACGTAGTAACCTATGCCAAGTCGAACCCTGGCCACACTCACACATGTAGTACCCTGGC
>OMNS01079943.1:0-12942 GCA_900303225.1 Laemonema laureysi
CAACCCCTGAAGAAACCATCGCTCCCATTGAAGAGGTGGTGGTTGAGGAAACTATGGCAACCTCTGAAGAAACCATCACTCCCGTTGAAGAGGTGGTGGTTGAGGAAACTCTGGAAACCATCGCTCCCATTGAAGAGGTGGTGGTTGAGGAAACTCTGGTAACCCCTGAGGAAACCATCGCTCCCATTGAAGAGGTGGTAGTTGAGGAAACTATGGCAACCCCTGAAGAGACCATTACTCCTGTTGAAGAAGTGGTAGTTGAGGAAACTCTGGTAACCCCTAAGGAAACCGTCACTCCTGTTGAAGAGGTGGTGGTTGAGGAAAAGCTGGCAACCCCTGAAGAAACCATCACTCCCATTGAAGAAGTGGTGGTTGAGGAAACTCCACTGGCAACATCTGAGGAAAACATGGCTGATGTTGAAGAGGTGGTGGTTGAGGAATCTCCCACTGAGGATATGGTTGTTGAGAAACCAACTGAGAATACACAGGTAATAGAATACTGGAGATAATGGAAACCATAGTCTCACATCTGAGAATGTTTATACATAATTTACCATCTGTATTTTGTCTTACCTTACCTTAAGTACTTCATGCTAATCAGAATTGTCTAAATTGTCATTGACAGGATCAACGTGAGGAACCTGCAGTTACGGAATCTGACATGGCAACAGGTTTGTTGTTTTTCTTGGCTTTAAAGTTTTGAACATAACTAAAATGTGAGAAATGTATTTTCTATTTGGCTGGAGAGAGAAAAGGGGAAATCGGCTTTAACTTTCAGTGATTATATGTTTTCCAACAGCATCACAGGTCACGTGTGAGGAACCACAAGAGGAGTCACCTTGTGCTCAGAGTCAAGATGGACCCGCAGATATCATTGAAGAAGTCTCCCAGGCAGACATGACCACTGGTAGGTTGTCTTTGAGAATGTTTCCTCATTTTAATTTACCTTTTGGTGACTTAATACTGTCCTTAAAAGTAATATTACCAACACTCAGGTTTACATACACTCTGCTTAACTTTTGCTTATGTTTTGCTTATGCAAGTTATGTTTGTTAATACGCAGTGTTAGAGGGTGTTTCCCTATTGATGCCTTCATTGGATTTATTAATTTGAAGAAATTCAGGTGTCAGTTACTCAATGAAGTCACAAAATTGACTTTTCTTCTCATCTTCTATCAATAATAGAACTTGTCTCTATTGACACACCAGTGGAGGAACCCAAACCTGTGGTTGCCATGGAAACCGCCCGCCAGGATGTTGCAGAGCAGAGTCTCCCAGAGCCACAGCCTGAAGAGAGGGAGACTGAAATCATCCCAGCTGAACAGGACACAGCCCTCCCTGCCCCAGAGCCTCCAACCAAATCCGTCAGAGGGAAGAGGGCAAAAATGACCAAACCCGTTCCCAATGAGGAACCCACACTGGAAGAACCATCCACTCCCGCCAAGGGAAGACGAGGAAGGCAGACACAGAAAACCCCAGCTCCACCTCAGGCTGAAGAACAGCCTCCAGTGAGGAGCAGACGCGGGAGGCCGGCGGAGAGCAAGAACGTTGAAGAACCTGTTGTCACAAGCCTTGCTGAGCTCACTCAAGAGGAGACCTCTGTTAAGCCCAGAAGAGGGAGAAACGCCAAGCAGGCACCTGCTGTTGAACCAGTGCCAGAGACCACCACCACTGAAGAAACCAACGAACTGGCTCCTCCAACAGATGCTGTCCAATCAGACACCACTGCCATCTCAGCTGTACCTTCTGTCAAGACTCAGATGAGGAGGGGAAGGAACTCCAAGCAGGTGCCCGTACAGCCGACTCCCACAGAGCCCCAGCCTGAAGAAGAACCAGTTCCTGCTGTTAAAGAGGAGAAGCCCCGGAGAGGTAGAAAGGCTGCCCAGCAGGAGCCTCAGGTGGAAACAGTTCAGGAGGAGACCAGTGGGGGGGTCGCTTCCACGGATGCTCAGCCTGAAGAACCAGCGCCTGTCGTAACAGTGAAACCAAGGCGAGGAAGGAAGGCCAATCAAGAGGCTGCACCGGAACCCAATGTGGTTGTCGTTGAACAGGTCAATGAAGAACCAACCCAGGCTCCAGTCCGAGCCAAGAGGGGCAGAGCAACCAAGGCCAAACCCGAAGAGGAAAAGGTTGAGGTTGAGGTTGAAGTGCTAGACATTCCTGTTCCAGAAGCTGTTGTGAAGCAGGTGACTGAGAAATCAAGGAGAACCAGGAAGACCAAGCAAGAGTCTGTTGAGGAGGCGGTCTCCGAAGAAGACAAAGTGGTGGAAAGTTCTGTCACTGAGGAGGTGAAGGTCCCCATTCCAGCATCTAAAACCAGGGGAAGAAAGGGCAGGCAAGAGGAGGTGGTTGAGGAGCCCCCTGTGGAGTTGGCTAGTGTTGCCGAAGTGGTCGAACAAACCACTGCAGTTTTGGCTGAAAAACCCAGAAGAGGAAAGCGTCAAACAAAATCGGAAGAACCTGAGACGGTTGTTCCTCCTACCAAGAACCAGGACAAGCCCACAGAGAAGCCGAAGCGAGGAGGAGGAAGAAGAACGAAAGCTGAACAGGTTGTTGTTGTTGAAGGGCTTGTCACCGAGCTACCAGAGGAGAAGGTTGAACCCGAGCTGGCAGAAGTTCAAGAGGAGGAGATTGCAGAGTCTACCGGCGCCTCAGTTGTGGAACAGCCAGAGAAGGTTGTTAAATCTACGAGGGGAAAGAGGGCTGCTGCTGCTGCTACGGGTCCATCAGTGGTGCCGGCCAAGAGAGGGCGCCGCGGGGCCGATGTGCCCCCACAAGAGGTCGCCGTCGTGGAAGAGGTCGTCCCCGTCTCGCGGCCCAGCGCTCGTGGAAGGGCAGGGAAACAGAGTACCGTCGAAATCGCCGACGTTCCGGTGGAAGTGCCAGGAGAGCCTGCCACCAAGGGCAGGAAGAAGGCGGGTAGTCGCGTTTCAAAGACTACACCTGTTGAAATCACCGAGGAGACCGAAAAGGAGGAAAAGGTTGCGCCCAAAAAGGGACGAGTCGCAAAGAAGACGAAGGCCGCGCCTAAAGACCAGGAATCCTTGACCGCCGCCGCGGAGGACGAGAAGACGTCAAAGTCCGTAAACTGGAAGGAGGACTTGACTGTTACGCGGGAGATTCCACCCCCGACGCCCGTGTTGAAGGCCACTCGCGGGAGGAAAGCGGCGGTGGCAGCCTCGGCTTCAGAGACCACAGCCCCCAAGATTGTGGCCAAAAGAAAAGTGTCCAGGGTGTCCAAAGCTGAAGAGGAAGATCTCTCAGAAGTCTCACAGCCTGTGAGGAGGACCAGGAAAACCGCCGTGGTTTTATAGGCAGCTTTCTACTTTTTTTTTATATCTTAAAACAGTGCACTGGCAGTTTGCTGATTATGGGCATGGTCTTAATTACTTTGTTCAGTGATGTATATTGCCTTTTTTATATATAATGCTTTCTTATTTTATTTGTTGATGGCTGAAGATTTTGAGACAAAAGATCATTCCTTTATTTTGAGGCTTTTTTAAATAAAATTTGAACGTTTTGTCTACTTTGTCTGTTGTTATTTCTGACTGACTGATTTACAAGACACTTTTGGGCGAGGGGAACATAGGCCACAACCGAAAATAAACTTCCAACTAGTATTTAATGAATCTTATTTCTTCCATACATTATGGAAAACTACTTGCATCCAATTAAGTACAAATCATGAAAAGCAAACAGCTGAATGTTATTCCAAATTCTCTTGAGTGCACATTTAAACAGTTAAACAGTTAAAAGCAAAAAACTGACTAGTTATTTAATTCATATAAACGTCACAATTGTACAATCATATACAACGATATTAAAATAAATTAGTTAGGCGGAACCAATATTGGGAGGGAAATGCGTAGTCCGGATCCATTTTGAGGAAGGATCGAAAGTAACGCAAGCCATACGCTGGAGGGAGATTTGAGAATCAAGGAGACAAAAAACAATACAAACCATCCATGAGGTAAAGGTATAGACTTTGTAAGAAGACTTCGTAAAAATAAACCGCGGTTATGGACTTGGAAGTCGACATAATAACAACGCCGAGAGGGTTTCATTGCAACCTGTGCAACACCAATGTGCCAAACAGTAAGTAGCTAACACAAACTACGCCACATGGGATTCATTTGTGTCTGACTTTTAGTAGTGTTTCAATCCGAAGCCACAAAGTGTTTTGGCTATTTATTTGTACGATTGTATTGTAATTGTATTTTATAATTGTACAATTCAGTAATCTCTTCTGTTGTATTGATAGTAGTCTCGCAAATCGGACTTGTATGACTGCTGGATCCGAGTTGATATACATTGTAAATAACATAATTTCAACATTATCTTTTCAAGAGCCTAGTTTGGATGAACATGTAAAAGGGCGAAAGCACAAGACGTTGACCAACGTGCGGGCAACCCGCAAGGCCCAGGAAGAACGCAGTGTGTTCGTCAGCGGCTTTGAGAAAGACACTTCTCAGACCCAACTTAAGGAATATTTCCAGCAGTTCGGAGATGTGGCAGATGTCATCATTGACAAAGACAAGGTTAGGAACTTAACTGGAACTGCAGGGACTAGGAGGTTTTGTTAGACATGAATCAAATGCACAGTTAATGAAAACTACTACATCATCAAACAGACCGATTGACGATAAAATAGGCATATCAGGTACAAGTGGTGTCCTTCGTGGTTTTTGCTATAATATAACATAATTCTGCCGTTCCAGGGCGTATACGCCATTGTGCAGTTCAGTGAGACTGACAGCCAGCTGACGGCCCTGTCCCAGCTTGTGCACGAGATGAGCGGCCTGAGGCTGCGGGTGAAGCCTCGGGAGAAGAAGGGCTTTAAGCTCATCAACAAGAAGAAGACCGACTTCAAGAACCTCCAAGACGTTCTGGAGAGGCTTAAACCGGTGTTGGGTCAGGCTGAGACTGTAAGCATCCGTCCTGCACAACTGTGTTTGTGCACCTATATTTCTAATGTGTATGAGTACTTAAAACAATGTGCAGAAACGTGAATGTTAATATTTGTAATAGATTTTTGCTATCTTTACTAATAGATCAGACAGTCAGTGATATGGGTTGTCATTTATTAGGTTGAATCTACAGGAGTGTAATAGCCATCTTGTTGTTACCTCACTGATTAAAATACGATTAATGTTTCTGGCATTTTGTATGCAGAAAATATATTCTATACAGCAACATGGATAGGCGATACTACCTTACTCGCCAGTTATGAAAAATAATAATTGAGCAAATAACCGCACAATTAATTATTACTTGACTGTTGGGAGTACAAATAGTGATTGAAGATGCAGTACAGACATGGTTTGCTGTGTGTTTGCGAGAGCATTTGGTGTGTTTGTTGTCGCAGGTGAATGAGCAGATGCAGTGTGTGGTGGAGCGCCTCCAGCTGGCGGAGAACAAGCAGAAGGCCAGAGACTTGCTGGTGCAGCTCATCCAGGAGGTCTTCACAGAATTCTTCCCTGGTAAACCTTTTTATTTTAATTTTTTAAGATATTTCTGAGTCCCAAATCTAGAAGTGTTTTTCTTCCACGGTCAGTGATGAGTCTCAGAGGTTCCCTTGTTTTTAATTACTAATAAATACATTTAATTACTAAACTGATGAATGCATTAGCTTAGTTTACCGTTCAGATCTCCTCCTCGCCCTCCAGGACTGCATGAACAAACACGTTTTTGTCTTGGTGTTTTTCAGACAGCCAGATCCTGCCGTTCGGCTCCTCTGTGAACACGTTTGGGATCCACTCCTGTGACCTGGACCTGTTCCTAGACCTGGAAAACACCAAGACGTTCCAGGCCCGCGCCAAGGCCTCCACAGAACCGGTGCGTTTGGAGGAATGTTTGGATCTTTCAAGACAAGTCAATTGGTTGATTAAAGCAAACTTCAACTTGTCACCTCTCTCTCCCCCATCTTCAGGTAGCAGAGGCCTCATCGGACGACGGCCGCTCTGAAGACTCCATCCTGTCGGATATCGACCTGTCCACAGCGTCGCCTGCCGAGCTGCTGGAGCTGGTGGCGGCCATCTTGAAGAAGTGTGTGCCCGGCGTGCACAAGGTGCAGGTGGTGGCCAGCGCCCGGCTCCCCGTGGTGAAGTTCCACTACCACGAGCTGGACATCCAGGGTGACATCAGCATCAACAACAGGTCAGCTGATGACGATGACGATGAGGAGGAGGAGGAGGAGGACTTCAGTAATACCCAGTTGTTATTAGCCACGATTTACTCACAAAGTCACTGATTTTTATCAAGGTAGTGTTGAAAACATTGGACAGCTGATGAATAGCGTTGTTTTGTATTCTAAACTACATTTCCTTCCTTTCCCCCTCATTTCTTTTTCCCCTCCCCAGACTGGCGGTGAGGAACACCCGCTTCCTGCAGCTGTGTTCTGGGTTGGACGCCCGACTGAGGCCCCTGGTCTACACCATTCGCTACTGGGCGCGGCAGAAACAGCTAGCCGGTAGGACACCCATAGCTCCACTGGAGCATAACGACACAACAATTGTGTCCATGGCCCTGTTACTGCCTTCCCTCTTGGCTATGAAAGCGGTTGACAATAACAGATTTTATGAAATCGCCATGATTACAGAAAACGGTTTAATGGCAATAATTAAAATGTGATTTTACCGTCGTATAATGAATGAATGAAAGAAGTTTTGACTAGGCATTACCTGGCTCAACTGTCACTTGCAGTGTTTGCTCAACAGGTGGCAGTAGAAGCACATGCTTTTGTTTGGTCTTCGCTGGGTTAAATTCATCATGCAGGAACTTAACAGCCAAATTAAAGAGACACTGAAATTGTGCATCCACATACTCTGCTCCGTTATCTAATCAAGGCTGGTTGTATTTTATAGAGACCACCAACAACAAACGGAAAACCGTCGCTTCGGGATCAAATAAAAATTTTACTGTGAAAATATTTATGCAAATGGTAAGCTCAGTGTATTTTATTTGCTCTGACTCGTGACTCTTATTTTGACGGGACAGGAAACGTAAGCGGCGCTGGCCCGCTGCTCAACAACTACGCCCTAACGCTGCTGGTGATCTTCTTCCTGCAAAACCGCGATCCTCCGGTCCTGTCCACGGTGGACCAGCTCAAAAACATGGCCTGTAAGCCCCATAGCGTCACCCTCCTCTGGTCATCACCTCGACCCAGGAGCGCACTCTAAAGGAGCTGCTGCAGCCCTAATCTGGGCTCCAGCAGTCCTACTATGTTATAGCAGAACTTACTTACTACTCCTGTTGAACTGTCCCTGACCAACCTTCGTCTCCTTCCAGGCGAGGAGGAGGAGTGTGTGATTGAAGGGTGGGACTGTACCTTCCCCAGCCAGCCCATCGCCGTCCCTCCAAGCAAGAATGAACAGGACCTCTGTAAGTCCCAAATGAAGCTGTTGACTGTTTTTCCTCATGACAAATCCCCACCTGGCGGTTAGCGATTTGTGTTCTTGGTGTGGGAACAGCAATCAACATTAATTTAAAGGCTCGATATTGTCTACTCAGAGCAGTGTGATGCATGCGATTGCGGCCTCTGTGTAAACCACCATCGCCACCGAGGAAACCCAGAATGAGACCCCAGTCTAAATCTCCGTTTAAGTCACCGCCACCCGAATAGGTCTCAAATCCCCCAGCAGTTCAACTATTGACATCTCTAATCATGAAGGCAGCGGTAGCCAAAGCGGGGCTAACCTTTTCCCATTAATTTAGATGAACAGATCTGTAAGCAGCACCCATCATCATCATCAACGCGGTCGCATTGTCTTTTGCA
This sequence comes from Laemonema laureysi, assembly GCA_900303225.1. Lineage (NCBI taxonomy): Eukaryota > Metazoa > Chordata > Actinopteri > Gadiformes > Moridae > Laemonema > Laemonema laureysi. The sequence continues at coordinate 7,774 of OMNS01079943.1, forward strand.
GGCACGCTGCTGGCTGCGTTCTTCTCCTTCTACGCCACGTTCGACTACGCCGCTAACGTCATATCCCTCCGCGAGGGCCGCGCCCTCCCCGTCACCTCCTTCCTCGGCCAGGCCAGGAAGGAGACGCAGGGGGAGGAGGAGGAGGAGGAGGAGGATGCCATGGAGGAAGAACAACCCCTCAAGCCCCACCACCGGGCCCCCAAGCTGGGGCCCCTCAACGTCCTGGACCCCTTCGAGCTCTCCCACAACGTGGCGGGGAACCTGAGCGAGCGCAGCCAGCGCAACTTCCAGAGGGAGTGCCAGGAGGCGGAGAAGTACTGCCGAAGCCTCCAGTACCTCCGCAAGTCCACCAAGGGGAAGCCGTGGGGGCTGGTTCGCCTCTTCGCCCCGCACGGCGACGGGCCCAACAAGAACCAGGACGGCGCCGCCGCCGCCGCCGAGAAGGACACGAGCATCGGCATCCCCTTCAAGCTGGCGCTGCTGCCCGAGGTTCTGCGCAACCAGCTGCAGCTGGCCGGGGACGGCTTCCGGGTGCTCTGGTTCCAGAGGGTCTGCGCGGCCGTGGTCCGGGTGTTCCAGGACGTTCTCAGGTGTGTCCCGGGGTCCTTGACGGAGTCGGCGCCATCAGGAGACCCGGGCCCCGCCGCCGCCGCAGCGCCCGGGTCGTGCGACTCCATGGAAGCGACGTCGGAGGAGCTCAACACGTCCAACGACAGCGGCGTCGCCGGCCAGAGCAGCCCCCTGAGCGCGACCAGCGCGGCCGGGTCCAAGAGACCCCTGTCCTCGGAGAGCAGCGACGCCTCGACGTCCCCCCAAGAGAAGAAGCCGAGGCTGGGGAGCGGGCCCAAGCCCGGCACCCCCTGCTGGACGTGGACCCAGACGCACGCGGTGTGGGCCGGCCGGAGGAAGGTGAGGAGGGAGCTGATCAAGCAGGCGGCGGACACCAGGCCGGAGGGAAGCAACATGGAGCTGGAGATCCAGGTGACGGATCACATGGTGCAGAAGGAGCCCCAGGTGAAGGTGCCCTTGGTGTTCAAGGTCCAGGCGAGGCTGGTGGGCGGCACGCAAAGCACCAAGGTGCTGCTCAGCGTCCACCCACCCAGCGAGGGAAAAGAGCTCTTCCGGGACTTCTTTCACTTCCTAGAAGTGTTTCTGCCAAAGATGGTCGACACACTACTGGAGAAAGGTTTGTAGAATGTATAGGGAGTAAATGAAAATCGGTTCAACATGTGTTTTTCCAAAATGTTGAGAATTATTTTTGTATTTTGCTACTAGAAAGGAGTTGTACCTCACAAATGAATCCGTTTTGAGAGTGGGCTACGCTACCAAGTCATATTTTCTGTACTGTGCTTTGGTTAATTATTTTTTTATTATTTTTAAATGTTGACCGTGCTCTCGCAATGTTGGTTGTTTAGATGAACTACCAAAAAAAATAATGTTTTGTTTTGTGTTAAAATATTTAACTCAAATAATAAACGTTTGGAATGCATTATTTACAGTGTGGACAACGTCATTCTGAATAATCAATCAATTCAATTATAACAAAGTGTATATTCATGATTTACATACATTTAAATAAAGGTAATATTCACACACCGCTGCCCAATGACAACCGTAATCTATCCCTATGTGCCACTGACCTGCTTGATGAGCTCAGTGGGGAACTTGGGGTCCTGTAATTAACGGAGACAGTGAAACCGAGGTTATGGCTTTCCACGTTCCTTAGACTCGCTGTTCATTAGATGAACATGCTCGCCCAACACATTAATCAATAACCCCAGAACCGGTACTGAAGATATCTACATGAGTTGGCCTACTGTTGAACGTCATGCTACATAACTCACGCTAATAGCTGTAAAGCACAATTGATTAAAGGCGATAATCGCGCTTCCTAGAGATTATCTCATGTTGAGGGGTGTGTTCTCCACACGACTGAGACAGATGAGCGTAATTACTCGGGCAGGCAGACAACTTCATTACAGCAAGACTAGGCTGTGCTGAGGGAATGCGTAGCGGCCCCAGCGCACGGGTTTACGTCATTCATCTCTTTCCTAAGGAGAGGAGTGGGGAGGAGAGGAGAGATGCACTGCGGGGGCGAGACAGGCAGGACGACCAGTGTGCTGTCAGTCTCAAGCTGGCCATCCAGAAAACGGTGTGTCGGGGTAGCTGTACTGCATATATTTACCACCTGTTATGAGTTCATTGTGATTTCTTTACAAAATGTGGTTTGGTTGGTTTTGTCACGACACTAGGTGGTCATGATGAGAGTACAAAAAAAATGCCAACATGAAGATATAACCTTCAACGGTTGAATAACTGAATATTAAGGTAGTTAAACCTGCACTATGTGGCTTTTTCACTGCAGCCATCGATTGTGTTTATACACACAACTCAAGCATCCCTGGGATTTGTTTTCCTCAACTCAATTTGTTCACTGGGGAAAATGGAGAAAATCTAATCTTGAACAAAAGTAATGATAGAGAGAGACAGAAAGAGAAAAATAACGGGAGATTTTCTGTACTTCCCCTGCGTCTTAGTTCCCTGCCGTCCTCGTGTTGAGATGAATAAATAAACGAATCATAATAAACAACTAGATCATTAATATTGAGTGAAAATGCCACATGGCCACTAGTTGTATTGTTTAGGCTTAAACTAAATACAACTAACTATTTGTAGTAACTATTTGTAACCTATTTTAACAAAAGAAGTTTTCATAAAATTGTGATCATCAAACAGCCCCCAAAACAGGCTGAAGCCTCTTTGTTCCTTGGAAAAGTTTGTGGAAACTTTATTTTGTGCTTCCTTGCTTGTGTTCCTTTCTGAATCGACAAGAATAAACAGAAATAAAGGCCTGCCTTAATTTCTGTCATTTAAAAACCTACATAAGATGCTATTATGTTTCTTTGAAGCCTGCTTTAACACCAATTTTTTTTTGGTGACAAGAGTGTTGTAAGAACACATTGTTTTACTAAGACTGTTTTAATAAGACCGTTTCACTGAGACAGGTTAACTAAGACTGACATAAGACTGTTGTAATTACATAGACTGTATAAAACCATAGATTATAAAACATGGACGTAGTCTCCGTGACGTCACCATTGGTTTTTGACATAGACTGGTTCAATTACGAAGCGAATTAGCTTCGCTGAGGTGGCGCCTGCAGACAGCTAGCGGTTAGGTTAATACTGGGTGTGTTAGTTTTAGTCTGGCATCCCTTTTGGACAGCCCGGGGTCCTAGTGTCATTCAGGTGAGAACGGAAGTTATGTCGGTTCTTTTTGTCTGATGTCAACAAATGTATGTTCTGAAAATCAGTAAAAAGCATTTGAATAATGTACACATCAGAGGGATTCAAGAATACGAACAGTATTAAGTATAAGCATATTGAATGTACAATCTACTTTAACTTAAGCATGAAGCAAATAGTTGTGACACCTTCTGAAGTTCTCCTCACCCCTTTCGTCCTCCACATCATAAAATGACAACGAGGGCGATGGCTATACAGGACATTACAATTCCCATGGCATTGTTAAGTTTGAAAAATTACATTCGGTTATAATGGAGCCTTGAACCCAGGTCTACAGAGATGTTAACGTGGTGGTGCAGAGCTGTTGGTCATCAAGTTTGAGGTCCTGTGTTAAAGTTCAGCAGAGGTAAGTCTCATTGGTGTTGTTTTTAAACAGAACAATGTTGTGTGAATTTAATGTCAATAACAGTTCATAACGCCGTGCGGTCTCGACAGCGCAGCTTATAGAGCGCTTTGCGCTCACCTCCGAAAACCAAGTTTTCAAACCCTGTCAGCTCTCTAGCCCTCTCTGGTGGTACTTATTTATATATATGTATTACATTTATATTATAATTTAAAAAATGGACTCCCTTTCGGAGCCATCCTCAAGCGACCATTCAATGAACTGCAGTTTTGGGCACTTCCGCATTGGCTTCATTTTTCAGACCCGGAGTTGGCGCCTTGTGTAATTATGCTTGGAATGAATGGCTGCATACCAATTGCTACTCAACCAGATCTTTACTCTTAGTTTTAATGAGGAATTCCCAGACAACCAAACCAAACCGGACCAATCGTAGGACAATATCAGTGTATTGATTGCCAATTTTGGATACCCGCCCCTTGAGATTACATGGCCCAGGCTTTACATAATTGCATCCAGTTACGTCTACGCCTCCGGTGACGCATGGTCCGGCGAAGCCGCGTGTCTGAGTCATCTTTTCATGGATGGAAATCAGCAACGTGCGAGCGTATATGTCATGTAACTGTTCCCAGTGGGATACCTCGTCATTAGTAATACCCTGATGATGCACAGAAAACAAAGCTTAATTTAGGTTCTGACCAAACGGTGCTTGCACGGATGCCTACGTGTTGTTATCAACTTGCAAATACAATTCTTGTAACCCTTACTCATTGGTATAGGAGTACAAAAAACAAACAAAAAAACGTAACTTTCATAAACATCTGCATGTTTAGGTTGGCTTAATGTTGACATGAAAAGCCCATTCAACGTAATTCACGGTGTGACGGTGTAATGCTTCTGTTTGCAGAAGATGGAGGTCCTTCTCTACGAGGACAGTTGCCTTTTACATGTTGCCTACACACATCTATCTAGTATTCATCTAATTGAATCTGCTTTCATTTAACTGTCTCCTTAAAATCAAATTATGTATTTTTTTTTAAAATATTGTCCCAAACCTATTGCACCAACTCTCAACTCAATCAACTCCAAAGTATTGCAGTGTTTCATATTCCACAACGTGTTGCGCCCAACATTCACACAAGATTGATGCCTGGAAAGCACTCCGATCATATTAGTGGCTCCCCCATTTCACTAGATAAGGATAAATAAGAAAATATTTAATCATTTCAGCTCGCTCTCTCTCGCTCTCTCTCGTCTCTCTCCCTCTCTCTCTCTCCCTCATAGCAGGCAGGAACTAGTCAGGCGGACACTCTTCTCCTGGGAAATTGCTCTGCAAAACAAAACGACTGGCTTGTAAATTCTTATCTATAACGTATTTGAACAAGGCGCACTGCAACTTGGAAATGAAAATGGAACATGTTTTACTGTCCATGGGAGGGGAGGGTGAAATGGACGGTCCGGAATAAAGCAATTTAGTCAAAAATTGAAATGACGTCTTAAGTGAATGTTACATTTTTTTCAGGT
>OMNS01079944.1:2500-16295 GCA_900303225.1 Laemonema laureysi
TGTGTTGGTTTATGTGTGTGTGTTCATGCTTGGCCCCACCTCTGTCTGTGATACAGGAGAGGCCGATCAACCACGCCGCTGGCAGCCATGGTGTGTCTGGGATCTTCATGAAGTATGACATCAGCTCCCTGATGGTCCGTGTCACGGAGCAACACATGCCACTCTGGAAGTTCCTGGTCCGACTCTGTGGCATTGTTGGAGGAATCTTCTCCACCACAGGTATAGATCAGTGTCTCTCTGTCTCGGAGACAAATATGTCACCACTCATGTAATACATTGGCGTGAACTATGTGGGTTTTTTTTGTCAAGTGTGCCAAAAGCAGTTGTGCAGTGTTCCTTCCCCAACAGTGAGCATCTCTCAGTACTGGCAGTAGATGCTGGACTTGTAGTGCATCTAGCTAATGCTATTTATTTCACTTGGGTTGTTCTGACTTTTTCCTGTCCGTCTATATGTAGCCAGGGAGCTATCGGCCATAACATCCCCATGAACAGCAGCCTAATGTCTGGACATAATGTGCTTTTGTCGCTTCAGTCTCCCGGTGAATGTTAAGAAACGACTCCCACGTGAGCCACAAAATTGTTTTTCAGGCACAGCAGAATTTTGGAGCAACAGGTTTCAAAGTGAATGTGTGAAATAAGCAATTGTGGTGGACTAGAATCATTACATGTGCCGAGTGTAGCAATTTGAAAATGTTGAATGTTGTGTTCTGACCAATTATAGAAATGTGATGTGTGTCTTTGAAGCCAACTGTGGAATGTAAGCTGGCTCTTTATAATGTCCTCTGTCGCATAAAGCGGATCAGGCAGTGTCGAACTAAAGTAGATCTTTGATAGTTGATTTCACTGGAAGATTTGCCTAATTATTTGTATAAAATGACTATAAGAGAGCTATAATACCCTCAATACCCTACAGATATTCAAATGCCCTGTAGGACCTGCAGTCTAAGCCTCACACCAAGTGCACTCGGTTGGTTTGATCTGATGTAGACTGATCATTTGCTCTATTTTTCACTTGTTTTATTCCTGTCAAGCACTTCCAAGCTGATTTGTGTATTCTCTTATTTTAGGTTGTATTATACTATATTATATATTATTATATATTATGTATAATGTATGTAAGGTACCATGTAATCACTACAATTATTCTAATCATGACTTGTAACTAATGACTGTTTTTCAGGCATGCTTCATGGAATGACGGGCTTCCTGGTGGATGTATTGTGTTGTCACTTCAGACTAGGACTTGACAGACAGGAGGAGGTAAATATCTAATAAAAACCTAAAGTTGAAGCAAGCCTGACAGACTGCCTCCAAACAAACATATCATTCACCCTGGCTTCCTCTTTGTTTTCTCATCAGGAACCACTTCTGGACCACCAGGCCGTTAATGAAGACATTATCCCTGCAGAAGACCTCCCTCACTAACACACACACACACACACACACACACACACACACGTCACCACCTGGTCAGCATAAACTGATGTTGTGATTGATGTAAAGAATGAATAATGGTAATGGAATAATGATCTCCATATTGTCAACGATTCTTTTGGAAACGGGACTGATAATGTATCTGGAATCTCTACAACTCGCATAACACAATATAGAATAACTACTGTGTACAAATTGACAATATTATATAAGCACTAAATATGCTTATGTAATATGGGGAGACTCATGTAAGAGGTGGCAAAATAAAGTTTTCATGAGGTATTATTTGCCCTCTCTCACCCTGCCACACAACATGCAGGGACTTGAACCTGAACACATAATAATGGATCCCATTCTGTCACTGTTACTAAAATAATACCAGAAGTGTGTAAAATCCTTTGTTTTTGCTAGTCTCTGCCAAGCAGTTTGAAGGTGCTCCTTCGATACTCTAAATCCAGACCTGTTCTTTTTGTGACATCGAGTGCCTTTTGGGAATGACCCCCAGGGGTCATGCTAACGTCACAGTGTGTGGTGTCGGCATGTGTGGATGTGTGGAGCTCTGTTTGGGGAGCGGCTGATGTTGGCTGCGTCTGAGAGGGTTAAGCTCGGACACTTGTAGTGTAACGGCACGGTGTGTGGCACAGTCCATGTACAACATGCTCAAAGAGGAGGTCATCAACCATCAATTGTGTATCAGCAAATAATTGTGTATTCTCAGTAGATTGTAGCATTTAGCTCCATTCACCCCTGTGCATTTCTACACTGTCTCACACCTCTGGCCCTGTTTCATTATGGACAACAAGAGTGGCGTAGCTCTGTTAGAACTCAGATCAAGATGCCGGCTATGATCTGGTCAGAGGTTATAATTTACATTACAATTCAGATGACAGATATAAGAGGCTGATTTAAACCTGGGTCTCCAGCGCTGATAACCAACAGCTCTCTCCGCTGTGTCACCAAGATGACCACTATGATCTGTTCGGAGGTTATAATTCACATTACAATTCACATGACATAAAAATAAAGTTTCCATGGAGGCCACCCACACCTGACTTAAACCTGGGTTAGCTGGTAACCAACAGCCCTCTCTCTTGCACCACAGAGATGCTGGCTATCATTTTGTCAGAGGTTATAATTTCTTTTTCAATTCACATGCCCTTGTTATGTTTTCTTATAAGACACGGAAGTACCTCATAGCAACATTTATTCATATCAAAAGCAGGAATACAGCGGTGGTGAGCATCACTGTCTTTGAAATTGATTTGAAAGGCAGAGGTGTGTTATTCAAAAGTATTCAACAATGCTGTGGTATAAATTGAAATATTTAATCTGTTTATCCGAGGAAAATGTAACACCAGCAGCCCAAAGCTGAGACCATCATTGTACATTTATTACAAAAAACTGCACAGAACTGTAAAGCCAATGGAAACAAGAGGAGAAAGCTTTTAACTGCTGGTTAGCAAACTACACAAACTGTCCGCTGTAGTCTATACACACTACAACACTCTGGCAATACCCTGCACCAATCAGAACCTCAGATATATTACCCTGCACCAATCAGAACCTCAGATATATTACCCTGCACCAATCAGAACCTCTGATATATTACCCTGCACCAATCAGAACCTCCGACATATTGCCCTGAAGACCTACCCCGGGTGATGAAGAAATAGCCCCCAGAAGAAGCAGAACAAAAGCTTATATCCTTGTCTTTTTCCATAGATATTCATTGAAAAAGCTCTGAGTGACTCAGGGTGGGATGATCACCACCAGTGGCTTTATTTTCATGGATGACTTATCTGTTATAAGGTATGGCTTGATACATTTTATTCACTTTGGAAATGTCTTCCACTGACCACAAATAAACAACTAATTTATTTATTTTTTGTCAATAATTGACAAAATACTTTGTGTGTGTGTGTCATTTTCCATACACATAGTTTGGTCTCCGAAAGAAGAAGCTCCAATAAACCTGTAACATTAAACAGTACACTAGTAAAGTATACTTTTGCCAAACTACTTTTGTGTGTATGTATGATTCAGTTGCGTTTGTGTAGTCAATAAAAGCAATACGATAAATGATGTGTGCATTATCTGAGTAATCCTGTGTGTGTGTGTGTGCATGGGGTGTAGTTGAGGTCAGAGGTTTCTCCTTTCACTCCCATGCAATCGATCAGATGAGTGTCTGCATGCGTACAGAAGAAAGTTGGCCACACTATCTAATTTCACTGTCCTGTGACCTTGAAACAGATCTCTCACACACACACACACACACACACACACACTGATTTCAAAATACAAACACCGTTTCCATTTGAGCAACAACCAAAAAAGAGACTGAGACTCAAGTTTTGCTGTTTTAAACGCCGTCAGACACAGATTCATATATTAATCCCAGGTAGAAACATGATTTTTAGTGATCTGAGAGTCTATTTGTAATATTACTGTTCTGCTATTATTACACATTTTTTTTACATTTTGCGTGCTTTCTAGTTTCAACGTGTTTGTGGAGGTTGTTTCTTGTGTGTGAAACAAACAGGTTTGTCAGTGTGCACATAGTTGTGTACAGGGTGTGTACAAAGTGGGTCTCACAAAGTGTTAGAGAACATTTATTAGTAAGTTATTTTTTACAAAAATGTTGTTAAATGGTGGAACTTCTCAGTAAAATGCGATAGGTCTGCTACTTCTTGCAATACAAATGCGTTTTCCAGAGTGATAGTTTTCCATTTGCTGCACACCCTCACTGAAGCAAATGTGACATGGGTTTAGATGCCGTTTGACAAGGGCCCCTCACACTGCTCCTATGAAACCCTGCTCCTCACACTGCTCCTATGAAACCCAATGTGTCCGTTTATTTCCCAAAACCTGGGTGGAAGTTTGGGTTAAACCCTTGTTTGAGCAGAACTTCCACTAACGTGTTTAAAGATATGCAATCTGAGCAGTTGTGACAGTCGTAAGGTTTTAGAAAAAACGGATACATTGGGTTCCATAGGAGCAAGTGCGAGGGGCATTCCCAGCTGATCACATGACTCAGCACTAGGCTACTAGTGGCTCCTGGCCACATATTGGAGTACAACAACAGATTCCATCACGGGAGGTCCCCACACCACCAGAACACATTTCTTCTCGAAAAGTCAAGTCATTTCTATCATTATAAAATCGTAGAAGATAGTTGCTGAGACAGAGTTCTGCATAGGAAATGTAACTGACACAAACTATTAAACTCTCTCTAATATAGGCCTACTCTCTCACAAATACACACACAAAACAAAACATACTCCCTTTCTTTTAATTTCCAATCCATATACTTCTCTATTCCTACATGCCACCTCGGTGGCCTTCCTTGGGTTCCTCTCACCACAGGACACAGGAATTGATGATTTAACCAGTTTATTGCAGAGTTGATCAGTTTGTAAGCAGAGCAGATGATAGTTAATGTCAGAGCTCTCGAGTCTGACTTGGGCCAGGTGAGGCTAAAACCAGCCACCAACCACACACCCCACCATATGAATATTCATGTTATCTCATGTTTATACATGTGACAAATGCTATTATATTTTACGTACGTAACAAATCATTTAGGGTATGCTGCAATTCTTAAGTAAGACTACTTTTAAGTTACAGTGAGACACTCACTTAAAGGTGCTGCAGGTAAGATTTGAGAGTTGTAAAGAGAGAAAAGCAGAAAAGAGCTGAAGATTTTGAAACTAAACAACTGAATGAAAAGCCAACTTTCAGCGAAACGAATTTCAGAGACAACTAGAAAATGCATTTCCTGCAGAAAATGTGGTGATTGCTGTAGTGTTAAATATGCGTAAACATATATTCATTCAGCTACTTATTTTTTAGCTACATAGTTTGCTAAGTACAGCTAAGATGTATAGAAATGTTGAATAGTTGAACTCAAGTGAAAATATTTGAACATAATTCAAAAGTTAAACGTAACAGTATAGACATATAAACTATTTGAATAATGTCAAACAGTAAAATGTTAAAAAAGTTAAACTAAAGTGATACAGTTTGAAGGCCTAGGAGTATGATTAAGTATTATAAGTATGATAAGTAGTAGATGTATAAATATGATAAGTAGTAAAGTAGTATTAGTATGATAAGCACCAGTAGTAGAAGTAGAATGATAAGTAGGCTTAGTAGAAGTAGTATTAGTATGATAAGTACCAATTATAGAAGTGGAATGATAAGTAGTGGAAGTAGTATGATAGGCCTATTTGTATGATAAGTAGTAGACGTAATAAAGGTTAGGATTAGGGTTAGCGGGTTAGGGTTAACCCTAACCCTATTTAATAATGTATAAAATTGATACCTTAGTTAATGTGAATACCATTACCTTAGTTAACATGAACACCATTAGTAAATTATTACTAGACCATTAGTTAATTAACTGTTAGTTAAAGCTTATCACTGCATTAAGTTAATTCATGGTTAATTAATGTACCCTTATTGTAAGTGTATTAGTATTAGTGTGATAATAACAAAAGTAAGACATCATTTGTGGTTGTAACTTGAGTAATAACTAAAGTACAGTACACTACAGTACACTAAAGTAAACATTGATATTATTCGTTCAGAATTTATATGAACAAAAACAGAAATGTACTGCATGGAACATGGAAAATCAAATGGTTCTGTATGTATCTTCTCTCATCAAATTCATTCTCTTCAGACATTGTAAAGTGTGCCCTTTCAATTTCCTTTTAACAACCATGGCCTGTAGGCTTAATTCCAGCTACTGGCCAGGGTACTACTAGCTGCTGATGGCTATAGTACAGAGTAGTAAAATACTTTGTGGGGTGATTGAGCAGAGGTCAAAGGGGTATTTGGCAAACCATGAATGAATATCAATGACATGTGACATGAAATAACCTATACCCAGTCATATATGCAGCAGGATGTGTTCTTAATACTCAGTTTGATCAGTAATACTGCTAGTATAATTACAGTAGTTGTAGTAGACTATCCCTTGGCTCAGTCTTGTAGTGTGTTGCTCTCTGTCGCCACTAGATAGAACCAACGAGTAGCTATATAGCAGCCTTCACTTACTATGCCCCTCAGCCCCTCACAACTGATACACTTATTACAAGTAATGTTTGGTTTAATCTTGAATACCGACTTTAGCATGAGTACTAGCTGTAAAACTTTTGAGTTTTGAGCTAACCAGCTGAATGGAGTGTTGTGCCACTGCTGTTTTACCGGATGAACACACCAGGGCCAGTAGTTCTCAAGCCTCTCAGAATTACGCCAAGGAACTTGGCTAAAAGTGAACACACCGACCCACAACAGGCTGCAGTTCCACAGAACCCGCACCCCCATTGCAGCAGTATTTATTTATATATACTTTCTCTTTACAACTGCTTTTCAGTTGGCAAGCCAATAGGTTCACAATTTGTATCCCAGAACCCCAAACAGATATGCCAGACAGCCACATGCCTTTGACCTAAATACAACATTTTTAAAATGTTTAAAGGAAAGATTCAGAAAATTAGGTCTTATTATAGGCCTATGTTATGCTATGTGCTATGTGAATTGACTGAATGTGTTATCAGCTAATTAACAGTTATGTTCAAGTAAACAAAAAAGTGTTAAACAAACCAGAATATGTTTTACATTCTTCAAAGTAGCCACCTTTTGCCTCGGTGACAGCTTTGCACACTATTGGCATTCTGAATCAGCTTCATGAGGTCGTCACCTGGAATCGTTTTCAATTAACAGGTTTGCCTTGTCAAGAATTAACTTGTGGAATTTCTTGCCTTTTTAATGTGTTTGAGACCATCAGTTGTGTTGTGCAGAGATAGTGTTGGTATACATTAGTTGGCCTTATTCAACTACTGTACTAATCCATATTATGGCAAGAACCACTCAACTAAGAAAAGAGAAACAACAATTATTACAACCATTATTACTTAAAGACATGAAGGTCAGTCAATACGGAAAATTTCAAGAACTTCCTCATGTGCAATCGCGAAAACCATCAAACTCTATGATGAAACTGGCTCTCATGAGGACCGCCCCAGGAAAGGAACACCAAGAGTTACCTCTGCTGCAGAGGATCAGTTCATTACATTTACGGATGGAGGTGCCTCCCAATCATCAAGGACGATGAAGATAGGCGAGCCAGGGGATGGCGTCATCAGCTCCTCCAGGTCACCTAGACCTAGAACACTGGGAAGGTCAGAGAAGGGAGTACCAGAGAAGGGAGTATCCTGGAATGTCTCTGGTGAAGCAATGTCCTGATAACCTGGGTTCTGATGGTTCCAAGTACTGCGATGGAATCATGTGGCTCAGTAGTAGGGGACTAGGATTCGGATTTGCATCATACTCAAGGATATCGTATTCGGGTATCATCTCTTGCGGGCTGTTTTGCTGGTCCCCAGGATGACGATAAAGCCCGACGCGGCGGGTCGGATGCAGGTGGTCCCATCTCAGTCACCGACTCGTCCGATGGTGTCTTCGCTGTAAACCCAGCCATGCCTTGCGCTGCAAGCAGGTCATTGAGGGATTCCACGAGCTGTGAGAGTGTATCCTCGGGGTCAGAATCAGAGGAATCCTGCATGCTTGCTTCTGGTGAGGAGGGGAATTCATCAGTGAAGGAAATCAGGCCCTGGGGTAGGTGAGTCAAGTTGGTCGACCCACTCCTCCGTGGTAGATAGCACTTCAGGGAACAGCGAGGTAAAGGCAATACTGGCGAGATTCGTGAGTGTTGGTACCGCAAAGTAGGTATCACTCCCCAGATGCGCAGTACTTGTGCCCATACCCCATGGTCGTAGCCAGACTTGAGGAAAGACCTGAAAATATTGTCCATTCGCATACTGGCACACTCCCCCTGGTACGACAGCAGTAGAGGGGCAGGAAGAGTCCCAATGGATGGAATGATGTATCTTAAGGTGGTGTAACGATGCCAGCGGCGGGGGTTGGCCCCTAGCACTAAAAATCCCATGGCCAGTGTAAAGCACGAACGATGTGTTATGACAGTCAATGCAGAAAATACGTCCGCCAATGTCCCATAAATATGAAACATCAGAAGGCCCCTAGCACACGATAAGCACTTGGCTTCACCCTGTAATGACAGACGTCCAGTAAATAAGATGCACAGCTACTGCAATTAAAAGCGTAGCTGGGTATAGCGGGGAAAGTATAAAGTGATACTACTCGTAGTCATGGGGGGGGAGGTGGGCCTCAGCCATCATTAGTACATCAGGCTCATAGTGATACTACTCTTGGTCGGGAGGATCGTCATGGGGGGAGGTGGGCCCCAGTCATCATTAGTACATCAGGCTCATAGTGATACTACTCGTAGTCGGGAGGATCGTCATGGGGGGAGGTGGGCCTCAGTCATCATTAGTACATCAGGCTCATAGTGATACTACTCGTAGTCATAGGGGGGAGGTGGGCCTCAGCCATCATTAGTACTTCAGGCTCATAGTTGGCAGCCATACTTGTACTGTCCTCAGGTTCACCACATGCACCGATTCTGCCGTCAGTTTGCAGGGGCCCAACAACCCCAAGTCCAGGTGAGGTTAGATACCTCAAAAACGATTCACTAAACACCATGAGATATAGAGACACCAGTAGAGTCACACATCTCAGTGGTTCTGTCCAAGAACCAGTAATACAGTAAATAATCCAACATGAAAGTAATGTTGAATCAATTCGACTTTGCTTACTTCTGGCGGCCAGTGGTCAATGCAGATGACGCAGAGGACATAATGGAGTCTGTGGTCCTATAGTGCTTAAAACAAAAAACAAAAACTAAACTAAACTAAACTTCTGAGTAGTAAGGTTTGGAAAAGCTGCGTCTGACTAGAGTGTCTTTGGCAGCAGTATATATGTACAAAAACGCTCCTCCCTGCCAAGTAGGGCGGAGTTCAGGGAGTATCCCCTTTGTCTCTATTGGTCTCTTAGAGAAAGCTCCTCCCTTGCTTAGTCAGTGGTCGTCAGTCATTGTCAGGTCTGTCCGTCGTATAATACTTGATTTAACTTGTATTCTTTTCAGATTTGATGAGGGGCTTCTGTTCTACTGATCGATTCACGCCACACAACCTTTGGAATGCTGTGAAGACCCACTATGAAGAGGGTTAGAAGCATCGGCCATAAGTGACGAAGAAGGCTCATAAACAGATTGAGAGCCCAGGTGCCTAGGGCAGTGGCTCCCTCTGCGATGGCCCCTGCTGCCTTTACTATTGCTCCTGTAACGGTCGTCTTAATGACGAGGGCTGCGGTTTGGTACCAGTGACAGACATGACCACCACCAGACCACAGGTTTGCCACGTTTCTTCTGGGGACTCACACGTGCCATTGTTGTAGATGCGATTAGGGCCTAGCCAGCCAAATCCGTTGATTACTTGGCCCAAGCATAAGCGCCATCTCCAGGCTTGTCCTTTGGCGAGTTGGAGTAGGCCGTGACCAGTGTACGGGAGGTCCTTATAGGACAGGCTACCCTGTCCTGGCTGTGGCTGAGACATAGTGCAACCGCCATAGAGGGGTACAGATTTTATCCAGGTGGTATTGAATTTTACCCATGTAGCCCCTTGGGTGACTCTGTACCATCGGTCGCCTTCCATCCCGGGATTGTGGCACAATTATATCTAGCGAGGCCAATCATGCAGGTGCTGTTGGTTTTGTCACATAGCATCTGCCATGGTCTTGGTACGACATAGACTACTGGGGCATATATTCCTGGCCAGATAGTGTGATTACGGGAGTATACTGTAGCAACATATTGGTACTGTACCCAATAGCTGGTGGTCTGATTCAAACAAGGAATCACCCACTGTCGCACTTCTTCCTCTTGGAATCCCCACCAGGTGTCATCAGTCGATCTTTGGAAATGTCCAGCTTTGTAATACACCTTTCACAGTCTTTGTCTTATTAAGATGGCTACAGTTCAGGAACCACTGAGAGTGGCCACTTTCATAGGTTTGGGTGATCAGGCATCTTGGGGAATATCCTTTATTCACAAATAAAGTGCCGTGCCAAAACCATGGTATTGGCTACACACTCATCTACTTTGTTGAAATCCCCTTTAGGAGCACTCCATAGGTCCTCTGGTGTAGGGAGTTTTTGGACGTTCATCAGTGTGTTCTGCATCTGTACCTGGGTCCCTTGTCTTAGGTATGTTCGCGTTTGGCGTCCAAGGGTCGTGATTGTCGTACTGAAATGGGTGAGGCCCCGGTGCCAGATCCATGGGAAAGAGGCGTTAAGCCATAGGTCAACTCCAGCGGTTCTGCCGTCTTCAGATGTGGGTCCATATGTCACCTGATAGCCACCATTGGAGTAAGAGCCCTTTTTCACAACAGTGTTTAGGGTTAGGGTTAAGCTCCAATCACAGCATCCTTTACCCAATATCCATAAGAACAGGTGTCTGATACGGGTGCACAACTGTAGTTACAGTATATGCAAGCTGTCTGGCCCTCGATCTTTACCCATGTACATGCAGTCCACTTAGACGACAGGTTGGTTAAATTTAGTACCCAGATTTCTACGGTGTCGGGGGTAATTGCTACAATATCTGTCATCGCCATCCCAGGTTGGTTATAAGATAAGTTACATTATAGTAAGTTACATTCAGCGGTGGAATTCATCATGCACTTCAGGGTCGAGTCCTCAAGCCTTTTCCCACCAAGCTTCAATGATGTCTTCAGTGTTGTTTCCCCTCTTTGGTCTGCTCGTATTGCTGGTGGATCGATGAGGCCAAGGTAGGTTAACAACATTTTCCTCTGTGTCCCAGCATGTCACCTGGAAGCCCTTTGAGCTTTTGTAGAAAGCGTTGACATGAGACTTCGTCCATGGTCCTACACCATAGGTGTAACAGAAGATGACGATGATTCCTATTACCAGGAGAAATGGTAAAATCCTAAAAGCTATTGATCATTTCCGGTTTTTGTCCTTTTCCTTGTTGGGCCCCTCTTGTTCCGTTTCAGGAAGGCTTTGTTCATCAGGTTCTATTAGTAGAGTGGTGGATTTGTACTGGGGTAGGTCAGTGAACTTTCAATGCGATCGGGTGGCGTCTTGGCCGGCATCGTGACTGGGGGAGTGATCTACCTACTGTCTCTAGTGAGTCTTCCTTTTAATAATTGCTCACACATTGGTGGCCAATGTCTGAGGGTGGAGTCTATTCCTCTCCGCGCCCACGTCCAATAGGAGGTGCGGTATACATCGGGGTAGGGCTGGGTGTACGGGAATGGTCGGAGGAGGTGTGGCTCATGCGTTGGATCCGTCAGACTGCGTATTGTCTCCCACTCCAACGTTGGGTAGTATCGTCGTTCCGTGAGAGGCGCGAGTCTTAGCATGGGACATCGTTGCTGCCATAGGGCCGCCCGCATTTTGTGGTAGTTGCAGACTGTGGCTCTCCAGTGTGTTCCAGTACCTTTCGCCGTAACCCGAGTGGCCCACAGCACATTGTTTGATGTGTCACCTCCGTCTGCTTGGGGTTCGTCCAATATCAGTTCCGTTGTTTTAGCCCACATCAGTCCCCACATTTTCTGTAGCGGTGTCGGGTCCAAGAGAGGTCCACAAATGGCTCGTGGAATACAGGGTGGTCCTTTGTACTGCAATTTGTACTGACTGCATCCAGTGGCCACCACTCGTAGGGGCATGGTGTAGTTGTCAATTACCACCCATTTGGGGTCCCTTATCCGTCGATCCAAATGGCGTCTCATGTATGGGTCGGTGGTCCACATAGACATGTTTCCACACATGAGCTCCACATAGGTAGGGTGCACTGGGTCAGCATAGTTCGGTCCCCACCTTAGTAGCAGTTGGATGCCATTACACTGCACTCGTACCGCGTTGAATATCCAAGGCCATTCTGAGGGAATTCGTAAGGTTGGTTGCCGGTACCACACTCTCGGTACTCCACCCCGTCTACGGTGTCCTAGTGCGACAGTTGGCAGTATCGGCTGTGCTGGGGTGAGGGACGCTCGATCATGTAAATCAACGGGTCGCTCAAAATAATAATTGATGCAAAAATAGCCTCCTGACCCACGACCGTTGTGGGTGTAGTTCCAATCTCTTGTGGGTTTTTCCAGGGACATTTCTTCATTTATTAGTAACAATTTGCTATCCCCGTCTGGTCCTCGTCGGGTCATTTGTCTAGGCATTGGTCGTGAAATCCGTCGTCTGTTCGTCTGATGGTCAATCATATTGCCTACTGTCTCCTGGTTAGTTTCTTCCTCTGCCATTTTTGCATTCTACGACACTTGGAGAGAGGCTGTGGTCCTGGCAATCCAGTTGGTAGTTATTCGCTGGTTGGCAGGTTTCGTACAGCATTTACTGTGGCTCCTACAGAGTAAATGCCTTGGAGAGGTATTGTTACCATGAATACGGAAAGCTCCACCTCTAGGCGTTCCTGTGGGTCCAGGGGCGTGGCCACTCTGTTGGCCAACATGTTTGGTTTCTGTATCACTCCATTCCTTCGCCAGTCTTCTGAGGTGACTGTGTATCTGTTCGTTTTAATTTGGGTTTTTGCTGCATTGCTCCCCCAGCCATCAAGGGTGGTGGCTATGCAGAACATGTTGGTAGCTTCCAGCCCATTCTCTCTAGGTACTGGTGAAAGGGACATTATCGGGATGTCGGGGTTCCGAAGTACTTTCTTAATCAGGCTGGCCCAGGTTGTCAATTCCCATGGTCCAACCCAACCGTCTTGGACAGCCTGTGCTTTCTGGTGATCCGGGAGCGCCTCCAGTCCTAGTCACTCGACCGAGACTGCCCTCTTGGCAGTAACAGAGTCGCTCCATACCACTAGAGCGAACTCTCTCTTCTCTGCCCTGGTCCTCCTGGACCTGTCTGCAGCGTTTAACACGGTAAACCACCAGATCCTCCTCTCCACCCTTGCGGGTATGGGTGTCTCGGGCTCTGCATTGTCCATGTTTGCATCCTACCTGACGGATCGCTCCTACTAAGTGACACTGAGAGGGTCTGTGTCAGAACCACGCAGGCTCACTACTGGATCCTCTTCTTTTTTCCCTCTATCTCTTGGCTCTATTATCCACTCCCATGACGTTTCCTACCACTGCTATGCAGATGACACCCAGCTAATCCTGTCATTTCCACCCTCTGACACACAAGTGGGGGCACGCATGCCTGGCAGACATCTCGCAGTGGATGGTAAATGGTAAATGGTAAATGGACTGCTTATATAGCGCTTTTCTCCAAAGCGCTGTACAATTTATGCCTCTCATTCACCCATTCATACACACATTCATACACCGACGGCGGTGTCAACCATGCAAGGCAACATCCAGCTCGCCGGGAGCAGTTGGGGTTAGGAGTCTTGCTCAGGGACACCTTGACACTTGGCTAGGTGGAGGAGCCGGGGATCGAACCAGCAACCTTCCGGTTACCGAAC
>OMNS01079950.1:0-15070 GCA_900303225.1 Laemonema laureysi
AAAACAGGCACACCCATACAGGGAGCGATGGATACCGCCATTCAGAAGACGAATGCGGCAATCAAACTTTTCATGACAGTTTACTACGTTCTCAAAAGCGAAGACCCCTTTACCTCTTTACCTTGTCTGCTGGATCTCCAAATCAAGAAAGGCTCCGATCTGACGCGATTGATAAGCTACAAATCTGACCAGGCTTGCAGAAGGTATTTATTATAAGTTAATCTACTAAATGAATTACCTTGCAAATTAATGTGCAATCTTAATGGTGTAACATCAGTGTATTGATAAGAGTTTTTTTCATTAGTGAGTCTACCTGCTCGGGTGTGTGTGTGTGTGTGTGTGTGTGTGAGTGAGTGAGGGAGTGAGGGAGTGAGAGAGAGAGAGATACTTGTTATTAATGTGTTTTGTAGCAATAGCCTATGAATAAATAAGGTGCACTGATGTCGGAACTGCATTGTATTGTAGCTAAAAGAGATATGCACACCTAGTTTACTTAACAGTCATTTATTGTGTAGGATTAATTTTTACACTGTTTCATATGTGATTTCTGCAGGCTTACTCCATAAATTGTGGAACACATCTGCCAATCAACAGTCACCTGCCTAAAAAATATGACATGCCATTTGTCACTCTTTCATTTGACATGAAAGAGTGGCAAATGAAATGTCATATTTTTGAACAAGCAAACAGTGATTTGCTGGACTCATTCTTGGAGCTGTGAGGAACATAATGAAAGCAAACATTACTGGTGGTTCTTTATTCCAGGATTCAAGGATTGCAGTCCTGACATGTTAAATTAATATTATCTGAAACTATAGCACTACTGGTGGTTCTTTATTCCAGGATTTGAGGATTGTCGTGCTGACATGTTAAGTTAAAACTCTTTAATTGCTGTAAAGCAACTGTTAAAACAAAGACAAAAGTGTTTATGTAATAAATATGTTGTAAAATGTAAAACGTGTGGTATAGTTACATAAGATATTCATTGCTCCAAATATAGGCCATTTAAAACATGGCAACCATATTGTCAATTTCGGCAACCAAAAGCCGATGCCTGGTTGCCAAGCCTGGCAACCACTTCTAAAAGTTAGCATTGAGCCCTGCATAGTCAGTTAACCTGGAAATCCAGCTTCTTGAAACAGTGCCAAGTTTAGATCTGTACTTTGTTTTGATTGAGGAAACTACAGAAAAGCCTCGCAGAGAAAAGGTGAAAGGTGGTCTCGAATCGAGTCGTACTTTGTATTGTCATCAAGAGAAAAGTTGTTGAAATGTGTTTGCAGGACTGAGAACTATGAAGAGAGATTTGTTTCATAATTATTAATACTAATAGGAGTCAACTTAAACTTGTAAATTTACATTTGAATGAATGTGCAATGATTTGTACAAATGCATACATATTTATGAATCCAAGTTTTGCGTTTTGCACAAATACCGAAAAAATATATATTTTGCCATGCACAGTTGTTGCAATAAGACTCAACAAGTCTCACATCTATAATTGCCTTGTGAACTGTTGAATCTGCATTTGTGGATCAAGTGACACACGTGTATTCATTGATGTCGTTTTGTAAGTATATATCTCTTTTTCTCTTGAATGTCGAGGAAATTTCATAGTGTTTCAGATGTGCAATTCACACACTCGTAACAATGATCAACGCATGCCTACTATGGACATGTAATTTTTTTAGGTATTTATGCAAAATGTAAAACTTCAGAAATATGTCTGCATTTCTACAAATCATTGCACATTCATTCAAATGTCAACTTACAAGACACAAGTTAACTTTTACAAGACACAAGTTAACTTTTACAAGACACAAGTTGACTCCTGTTAGCATTAATAATCTCTCTCCATGGAGATGTCGTGTCTCAGACATGGGAGCACTCTATTTTGAAGTTTCAATGAATGACTTCAGGTTCTCAAATGAGTCAATGTTTCCCTGCTCAAGTCTCCTACCCCACATGCCCTGTTGCCTTGTGAAAGACTGTATTGTGGCAGCTGTGGCAAGTGTGTGTTAGTGCCCTGCAACTGGAGATTATCAATATATCACACATAAGCTATTAAAAGACAGATCCCGATATATCATAGGATATATCGGGATCATCATCCATTGTGTTGTTGGATAGATTTGAGCTTTTCGGCATTTGCCTCATCAATCAATATGTGACCATATCCATATCTGCAGGCAGGATATGCTCAGCCACTGTGTGTGCCTTTTTCCCCCATGCTACTCAGAAAGTCACCTTGTAGGAGGCTAACACTGCGTTGTTTTTGGTGGATGCAGATTTTTGGCAGATACAGTTTCACTGTGGACACCTATATATTGTTATTCTAGTTAGTCCATGTCATTATTTTCCATTGGTAACACCTATAGCTCTGCCCCGATTGCTCAAAAGTTGTATTTATTTCATAAAAAAATAAATAAATAAATAAAATAGCCGACTTATACGGAAATTAATGACACATTAATGGACATTATTTTATCAATCACGAGTCTGCTTCAGTGTGTTTGGTGTAGAAAAATGACATCACAGGATCAATTTCAATAAGTGCTCAGCTAAGCACTAGGCACCACTTCACCCAAAGGGTGCGCAAAATCACATATATATAACGGCACATATATATAACTCAAACCATAACTCGGATTCACTCCAAATCGTTTGGTGACACTTATCTAATCGTCCCCGAGTGATGTGCCCCGCTGGAAATGGGCTGTCGCTGGGGTTGGCGGTGCGTGCTGCGAATACCTTCTGAGGCTGCTAGCAGCTTTAATTGTTTTTGCGTGCAGCTTTTCCCTTCAGTTATCCCTTCATGTTCTTCATTTGATTCTAACCAACTGTTACCTATCTAGGTAACGCTGAGGTATTTGTGACTTTACTTGTCACTCGTCACATTCTCATTATATGTCAATCTCATTATAATCTTCTGTAGTAAAAGATCAATCGATGAAGGCCAATAAACCAGTTAGAATTCCCTGTTTTTGGACGGTCTCTGCTTTATCTGTCAGTTAGGTACCAAAACACATGAGTGTTTCAGTAATTCATTTAATTAATTCATAATGGCGTTTTTACAAATAAGAGTAAACACACACAGATACATGTGTGTGTGTGTGTGTGTGTGTGTGTGTGTGTGTGTGTGAAGGACTATTTCCCCTTATCCTTTATCATAAAATAGATGAAAAGATTGAAAAAAAAGGCCTTTCCTGCAATACACTGAATATGAATGAATTTCTTTGTACTATGTAGACAGATAGGTAGGTAGGTATGGGGTTGCCTTCCTCCACCCTCCTGAACCCAACAGATGGTCTCAGCACCTCACCTGACCAAAGGTGGAGTCCATCAAAGCTGTAGGAGTAGAGGTCATCGCCGGCACCGTTGCAACCCCACCCCTCCCCCCCACCGGGGTAAGGGGCATAGCCGCCGGTGCTGGCCCAGCCCACGCGGACGTGGGTGGCCTCGGGCGTGACAAATGGCAGCACTTGGTCCACGATGAGCTCGTAGTACCACTTCCTGTACTGCGCAGAGCCGTCGCTCACGCCCAGGAAGATGTTGGGGCGCATGCTGAGAAAGATAAGATATTTTATTAACTTTTATAAATTTCTTTGTTTGGAAGGACACTGTGTGCGTGTGTGTGTGTGTGTGTGTGTGTGTGTGTGTGTGTGTTTGTATTCATGACAAATGGGGACAATTTTATGATAACACACCTTCAACATCAGGACCTTCTGAAAAATACCACAGTGTTCTGGAGACTCCCAGCATGCCCCTGAACCAACAATCTCACTTGTCCTGAAATATCACAATTTTAAGAAAAGGAGTGTGTAAGTGTGCTTCCGGGTTGTGCTCATATATAGGGCCGCCAACTAGCGGCCAGGTTTGGGATGTAACACGCTTTGAAACAGACAGAAGTATCTCCAAGCAGACCTGGCGTGGAAGTATTGCTCGAGCTGCAGTGCTAATTCATCGGCAAACACACCAACCAAGAACAGCTCCATGGATGTCACACCATCAGAACCGAAGCAAGTACAACAAGAAGCAACATTGTCTGTATTGTAAAAAGGCAATTTCGAAATTAGCGAGGCACCTTGAATCAACCCACAGCCGGGAGACGGACATCGCAAAGGCCTTCAGTTTTGACAAAAGGACACGTGAAAGAAGAGAGTTGTTACGGTGTCTTAAGAAGAGGGGGAACTTTGAACACAATGCTACCATGGTGTGGTGCTGGAGGAATGGTTGCTTGTAGAAGACCCACTACGGCAAAGCGATGTGATGACTACCGCCACTGCAGGTTTTGTCAAGGCCTGTATGTGAGACATTGCCTATGGAGACATGTGAGAAACTGCCCTCAGAAGCTGGTCGAGGGAGAGCCTCCAGTCTGGCAAAAACGGATCCATCTCGACCTACCGAAATCTGGTCCAGCTGACGAAGCGGTCTGAAGGACTGCCTGCGAAATGAACCAGGACACCAAAATACATTCTCAGTCTCTGTAAGACAATATACAATGCCCGGAAGCCAGGTGAGAGAAGGAATGATTACTTATGCCAGAAAATGAGAGAGATGGCGAGGCTATTAATAACGGCCAGAGCTATAACACCTTTGACGAGCAATGAATACCTTGTTATGCCCGGTAACTTTCCCCACCTGATACGAGCAGTTCGCGCTGTTGCTGGTTATGAGTCAGAAAGCAAGATCCCATCCTTGGCTCTAAAATTGTGGCACAGTTTGGCCAGAATCGTGGGCATTGTGCACTGCAATGCCATCATTGCAAATCGCACTGCCGTTACAGAGTCTGCCAAGTAGTTTGCCACACTGTACGAGAAAAGGTGGATGGAGTCCGTGACAGCTTTTACCCTTTACGCATGATGTGTCGCTACTGCACAAGTTTCTCGCTGCTGGGCGTGCTAAGTGCATGAAGGACCTAGAGGAAGAACCCACCATCAAAAGCTTTGGAGATATCGCTAAAGTGACTTTAACGCAGGTAATACTTTTTAACAAAAAAAGGCAAGGGGAAGTTTCAAAAATGAAGCTCCAGGCTTTCGCATCCAGGAATCGCAGAGTTGAATCCCGACATTATCATGGGCCTCGCGGCTTTCGAGAGGAAGCTCGCCAAGCACTTTGACCAGGTTGAGATTCGAGGTAAACGGTCAAGGATGGTGCCTGTGCTCCTCATACCTGATATGATCGCTGCGTTGAACCCCCTCGTGGAAAACAGGCATGCGTGTAAAGTCCACGCCGAGAATGTGTACTTGTTTGCCCACCCCAGTGCCCTTTCCTTCTTCAGCGGCTGTGACCAATGTGGTGCAAAGAACCCAGCGACCCTCACCTCAACTAGACTGCGGAAACGCCACTTTGTCCATAGTACTCAACTTAAAAGAAAACAAAGTGGATCAGTTCGCCACCTTCCTGGGACATGACATCCGTGTCCACAGAGAATTCTACCGGCTTCTACAGAGTACCCTGCAGCTTGCAAAGGTCAGCAAACTTTTGATAGCGATGGAAAAAGGAAGTCTGACCTGCATGGGCAAGGGCTGGACGACATCAAGATTCATCCTGGAGGTGAAATACAACACGTACAACAATTATAAGTATGGGAATTTTATTTTATGTTTTATGTTTTTTCTAACCCTAACCCAACCAGATGAAGTAGGCACGAGCGATGATGAAATCAGCGAAGAAACCACCGCTGACCTCCATCAACACAACACAGACAGCACTTTCAAGTCAACCACCTCGGACAACATTCCAGATTCCCCGCAGAATACTGTACCGAACCCCCGCAACCCGAGTGCCACGGCGAGCCCGAATGGCTGTGCCAGCACCCCGCAGTGGGGGCAGGCATCCACAGACGCAGAGGCCGCCTTGCAGGATGCTGCACGGACAGCACACAGTAGTTACATCCCAACCATCCTCCAGTGGAAAGCAAGGTAAATAAGCATTTTGTATTCACATTACTCATTACCTGATTTTTCATTTTAGTAGAGCCACTGTTCCATTGGTAATATATTTTCTTTTGTTTCCATTTATGACAGCTGTGAAGGGGACCAGTGCCGAAGTGGAGGCTATTGAGCGGCACATGTTTCATTTCCTAACCGGCTGCAGAGTACCACG
Source organism: Laemonema laureysi (assembly GCA_900303225.1). Classification (NCBI taxonomy): domain Eukaryota; kingdom Metazoa; phylum Chordata; class Actinopteri; order Gadiformes; family Moridae; genus Laemonema; species Laemonema laureysi. Next base: position 6,106 of record OMNS01079950.1, read on the forward strand.
TGAAAGGGACTGTGACGCCTGCCTCCAGGCACAGCCATTAGCTCTGAAAGACAGAGACTGGGCTGTGATCAAATACTACATTCACAACCGAATCATGCCATTAAAAAGTAAGATGAACAGATAGGACTACACCCGCTGCCCACAGCGGGCATCCACCGGCGGCAAGGCCACCTCGCACGACACCACGCACGGACCACACAGCGGCCAGTGTCCAGCGGCCAGCGGCGGCACGTGTGCGGCCAGAATCCCCTCAAAAGGACTCCACTGTACATATTTTGCCAGCAATTAATACAACTAAGAAAGACATAAAGTGTACCATCTCCTTTTTCCTCCACATTCACTTGAACATGAAATATCACTGTTTGTTGCTATGGGCCTCATGAGTCACAAAAACCGGAAAATGTAGCATTAAATTCAGGTCTGGCCAAAATATAGCCGTAGATAAAATCTCAACAGATGGAGGTATTCCTAGAAGCATGGGTCGTAAATACTTTAATTGCCAGGTCTCTCGGACCTTGAGAAAGGCATGTCCCCATTTGTCACGTTTTTGTCATAGGCCCTGCTATATCATGAAAACATGTATGTGTGTGTGTGTGTGTGTGTGTGTGTGTGTGTGTGTGTACCTGCTAACGTGGTTAACCAGTCTGGTCTGCAGGAGGAGGTCTCTGCCAGGCAGGAGGTTGTCACAGATCAGATTCTGGTTTGAGCGCACCGCCACGCCATGACACACACACAGGGAGCACAGCACGTCTAGTACCTGGTACACACACGTGCACACACACGCACACACGCACAAACACACACACACACACACACACACACACACACACACACACACACACACATTTTAGTTTTCTTGGTGATCATTTGGTAGTGGCCACTGCACTAGGAACTGGTAGCATTTCTTCACATCTCCACTGGGCTCTGGCTGGGGCTCACAACAGAAGTATGAAAAATGCTTTCCAGGGCTGCAAGAAACAGAACCTGACATGGCCTGGTTGTCACCTTGATAACAGAGGAAGGAGCATCCATCCCATTGAGCCAATAAACAGACTTGCTCTATTCAAAAGCCTTAGGTGTTATGCCTCGTACATACTGGTTGCGTAGTTGTGTAGCAGTTCACAGGTCCATTCATTTCCAATGCAACACAGCATAGCATTGCAGAAGGGTTTGTGTTGCGCTTTGAGACCTGCATGCAATGAAAAATATCTAACGTGTGCACCCAAACACATGGAGTACACTTTACCAGAAGACGCTAAACAAGGTTGTGTTACATTGAATTCACATATGTGATTGTAGATGTGTATAGATGACTGTAGAGTGTTCAAACAATGAGTGAATATACAAAATGAAATTGTATGAAACCAATCATAAAATATGAAACAACAATAAAATGTACTTTTTTATTATACTTTTCTCTTCTACTACTTATATGGGTCTACCTACAGACGGGTGACAAATTAAAGGAAAAACCTGAAGAAATTAGTGGAGAAACATAACTACAGTGAGGGGATCCGGTGGCTCTGTAATGCTGTGGGAGGCATTTTGCTGGCATGGTTTGGGTCCACTTGTCCCCTGAGTAACTGCAAATCAATACAAAGTTGTTCTGAGTGATCACCTTTATCCTATGATGAAACATTTCTATCCTATGAAAATGATGTGAATCATATGCTATGGCCTTCACAGTCACCACATCTCAACCCAATTGAACACCTATGGGAGATTTTGAACTGACGTGTTAGACAGCGCTCTCCACCACCGTCATCAAAACACCAAATGAGGGAATATCTTTGAAGGAATGGTGTTCCATCCCTCCAGTAGACTCCCAGAGACTAATAGAATCAATGCCAAGGCGCATTGAAGCTGTTCTGGTGGGATGTGGGGCCCAACACCTTACTAACACACTTTATGTTGGTTTTTCCTTTAGTTTGTCACCCATCTGTATATACACAATGGTTATATCTGTTCTGGGCTTGGACAAGCCATGCAGTACAAACTAGTACTGGGTTGCATAAAAAAATACACAGCATCATCTTTCTAGGCAACCGGTATGTACTATTATTGTTACTACTATGTACTACTATTGTTATACATGCTATGCACGCAATCAAATCTGTCCGATACTGTCGAGGGATGTGTGTATGGTCCACCTTATGGTTGCGTCCGTGTTTGTCCAGCAGAGAAATAATGGACTTGATGTGTCCCTCTTTGATGAGATTGAGGGCCTCGGGACTTTCCACCAGTACACAGTGTAGCACCTCAAGTATACCTAGAAACACAGTAACACAGTGTAAACCCCTAGTATACCTAGAAACACAGTAACACAGTGTAGAACGTTGAGTATACCTAGAAACATAGTAACACAGTGTAGAACCCAAGTATAAACACAGTGTAACCAGTCAACAGAGTGCTGCAGCGTACTACAACACACATAATTCCATTTGTTTGTTGAAAAGTGGCAGGCCTAACCCTAACTTTTGCTGGAACACCAAAGCATGTTTGCCCAAGAACAACATTCATGGTGAAAACCTACCAGACGAAGCTTCCAGTCTCTCCAGTCTACTTATCAGCCAATCCAGAGAGCTGGAAAACTGAGCACAGTTCTTCCTGTTTCCCCTGATGAGAGCAGCTAGTAAAGGGAGAAGAGAAGAGGGACGGATGAGTATTTATACCATGGTCTGGGTGAATACTCTTTTCTGATTGGCTGGCAGGTGTGCGTTAAAACCGTGATCCTATTGAACACAATTTTGACCTAAAACCAAGATAAATTTGAATACTTAGCCGTAACCTTCGCTTACCTCACCCTGTTTTAATTTATACTGTGACTAACCAGCTTGGTTGTAAGAGGGACTAGAATGATTCCTTGTCATGACAATGGTAAGCTCTTGCTTCATAACCTTTTGATTTTGAGTTCCCGATATACTGTAAAGACAATTATTACCTTCTTAAATTTGCCATTACATGTAACTTGATTCATAAACCCACTCAAGCTGCACATAAACGAAATATTTACTCACATTAAATTCAATAAAATAAAAAATAAAAAATCCAAATCCAATAATAAAAAACTATAATATGAATGTTATACAATTCACAATTGCAACAAATGTGCGGTACAAAAATTACCATCATAAACAGATTTTGTATTTCCTAACATTTCCAAATAATTCTAATGAAAACCTCACAGAAAGTTATCCTTCAGGGCGTTGTGTACGGAGACTTGTTGTGTGCCTCATTTAGTGCCAGACTGATCTGTGATGTATTGGCAAATGGACTTTTCCTGCTTTGTATGTTATCCCGCTGCAGACTAGCAGACATGGGAAACAATATAGCCAGGCCAGCTAGTGCTAGCAACAGAGAACCACTCTTTACTTTTCACCAGTCCTGCTGGAACTCTCACATCTTTCTGTCCTTTTTACGTTGATGACGGCCAGGGCAGGCACAGGGATCCCGTGCCTACCCTGCATCCACTAACACACTAGGGGTGCGTGCTCTTGGTGACTCAAACTTCTGCATTCAATTCAAACACTGTGATAGCCAGGGTAGACAGAGATCTTGTAGACCCTGCATAGACAATAACATCATACAATCATGCAAACTATGCTGACCATTGCTCCTCTCACAAGGATTTTACACTGTTGTAGACATTTTTGGCACTTTGAGCTTAAACAATACAACAGAGGATTTCTGTCACTTTGTATGTCATTTTGAGTGGAATATTGCCTGGTACACAGCGAAATACATTGGATCTCACTCACTGCAAGTGAGAGTACTAACGGACACCATGCAAAAATATGCCTGAAATTTCCATCAACATTGAGTTGTATAGTGAGTTTCTGTGTGCTTATATTGGCGTGTGGGTCCATGTGTACTGGTATGTATGCATTCCTGCTGGCGTGTACGGTTGATGTGTGTTAGTGATGCGCAGGCAGGTCTTGTGGACAACCAAAATCCAAAGATTGTGCCCGTGCCCACACCCGCTACCCGACCCATTGTTGTAAAAACACTTTTCAAACCGTGTGGATTTCATACTGATTAATTCATGTGTTGGTTTTGTGGCTGTCATATTTGTAAAGTGATTCACAGCCATCACAATCACAGCCAGCACCACTACCATCTTCCTTAACTCCATCTCCAAATGTTTCCCAAACTCTACTTTTCTCCTGTGGCTGACTTCTTATTTTATCCCTTATTCTTAGTCTATCTCACCAGCTTCCATTGATTTTGGCTAACTCAATCAAATGTTAACTCCAATTGAATGCAGGGCTGATTGAAAAATATTCAAATCGGCAATAGGCAAATCTAATTCTAATCAAATGTTTATTTAGTTTGACTCATAACCACGGTCACTGTGGTTAACAGCAGGCACCTGCAAACTTTGGATCAGCCTGAGCATCACTAATGTGTGTGGATATGAGGACGACTGTGTCTCCTAACCCAGGAGCTCATATAATGAGTTAAGGATGGACTTCCAGGCCTCCCCAGCCTCTTTTCCTGCAATCTCAGCAAAATGGGCTGCACTGCTGTACACATGGAGCCGGTCGATACACTCCAGAACCAAGCTGATCATCCCCTAGAAGATAAGAGATAAGGAGACATAAGATGATATGACATAAGAAGGAGTTGGTGTACAGGCAATCTCCTAATCCAATCCTTTTTTTCTCTTGTTCGACTCCTTTAACGGCATAATGTCACACATAGATACTTTTGGTAGTCAATTCGTTCCTACTCTTTTGTTACGCAACCCTTCCATCAGCACACAACCAAAACTTCCTGTTGAAATTACTGTATATGCTCAACTGTGATTTGTCCTTCAAAGAGAAACCAGCATGCAGTTGATGCCTCAAATATTGTGACCTCCCAACTAGTCTCACAAATCAGATTTTAGATTAACAGCTAAAGGCTAAAGTCTGATGGCAGACCAGCTCAAATCTGGGTGAACGTGGTGTTGCATTTTCTTTGATGAGAGATGAGAGATGTCTGTTTATGGACATTAGTGTACATTAAATAGAGGTTGGGTACGATGTACTGGCATAGAATAGTTTTATGTTTTTCATTAGACTTTTTGCTAATTAAATACAAATCTGGCAGCAAATCTTGGAACATCATCCACACCATTTCTCAATTTCACCATCATTCAAGAGCAGTGAAACACTGACTTGTGACTGAGGATATTGTTAGATGTCCCTTTCCCAAAACAACAACAATAGCCAAACATCTAACAGTCACTAAGCGAGGGTGTAGGGAGTTAATTCCAATTATTAATTACAGACTGACACCTGTAATGCCCAATAACAATTCCATTACGATGGCTTCTGCAGTCAGTTCAATGATGTTCAATTCACCCAATGAAAGAGCAATGTCAAATACAATATGTGTGCTTTTGGGAGATGGGGGGTACTTCCAAACAGCAACATATATCCATTAGATTGGAGTGTAACGTTGGTTTTATTTATTTTTTAATTCCAGCACTATGGAGGGTTGGAACAGAATACTTTTAAGGATACATTTAAGTACCCTGAGAGACTGTATGGGAGGTACTGCAGGAGTATGTATGCTCAGCATTCATCAAAGACCCTTGAGAGTCTGTGTTGTCTCACGTCCCATTGGTGATCATGTGCGAGATCATCACGGCATACAAGGCATGGAGTCTCTGAGAGTGTTCATTGTGGCAAAAGTATAGCGGCATCCCTGTTAGGTAATGGATATGGGCAATCTAAATAATGAAGATATAGTGGCATTTTTGTTATTTGCAATGGACAATGGAAACAGGCAATCTAAACAACAAAGGTGCCAGTAATTCCACTACATCACAAGGATTGCGGCTGAACTGGAAACCCTACAGATGGAATTTATTTGGAGATCTTGAGGTCTGCATGAATTGTGCGTTGTCTGGAGCAGTGGTATCCTGCCCAATTCATTGAATGTTTTTTGAAGGTGATGCGTGGCTACAACACATTAGCTGTGTTGGGTACTCAAATCAAAAGTCTGAACTGGTTAACATGATCAGTCGACTTTTGATAGGGGAAGTAAACTGATAGCAAGGCTGCATGCATGATCTAACCTTGGCTACTTTTGTTTAGAGTTTTGTATTTTATATTTCTCAACCTGTGGAATATGTGGATAATCATGCCATCTCATTGTTCCGTGTTTGGTTGAACAGGATATTGAGTTGCTAAAGTGGCTGCCATCACATTTCATATGTAATGGAGCCCAACATACTGTATGACATAGTATACTGTATGCATGTATGCATATATAAGTATATGCATGTCCTTATTTGCATTTCAGTAGTAATAATAAAGTACCGATGACCTCCTTCAGTCCTGTCTGTGATATTATAACATATCCATGGTCTGCAACAGTTGATAACAGACATTGTGTCAGGTCCCACTTCCACATCAGCCGGTGGGTTTGTATCATATCATGGACTGGTCTGTACCATCTTCTGTAGCTGCTGCAGACATTGTAGTCCTCGTCTTGGTCACCGTATGAATGCAAGACTGTAATCTTCGTGTGCCTGCTATGGTTCGGTTTCACTAATACTACATTTGTCAAACATCCGTGCAGCAATACTTTATTACTTTAATGACAGCTGCTAAATGGCAGGACTCTGAACACACTGTTGGACATTTGCCTGCTGCTGTCTCCACTGTAAGATTTCCTCTTCGGTGTATTCTGGCTCAAATAAATATCCATCATTCTTTCCACTCAGTAAGACTCATTTGATCTGTAGTTTGGTATTCGTTGCTAGCAGCTATTGTAAAATATTGTGTAGCTCTTCAGGTTAACAACAACAAGGCAACTGAATCTCACAGAGCCAAACTCCAAGCTGATTGGCCAGGGTGATTTACCCGGGAGGGCACTGAGAAAGCACTTGTAGTTTTTTTTAAGTTCCGGGGGAAATTTGCATTCCAGGGAATGAACATAGCAATATTTTGATCCACATAATGCATTTATAAGCAGATTTTTTCATTTCTTAGGCAAAATATTGGTGGAATGTCCCTTTAACATTCAACAGAAATGGCTTGATATATAAATACATCAAGCAAAACGTGATCATGTTATTTACATTCAACAGAAGTCCAAGCACATATTCTCGAAAACACTCTCCATCAAAGAATGAAACATACATACACACATCTTTTGACTAGTCGACAGCCAGCAACATCACCTCTGCTTGTTTTAACTTATTCAAATGGGTTTCCAATACATCTGTTGCAAGAGCGCCAACTCATCTGATCGTTGTTGTGTCGAACACTGGTATTTTTCGGATAGACAAAATTATGTTCCTCTGTGGTACTGGACCGGGCCATTATAGCTACCCTCTGTTGGAAATTCACAGACAGACTCTGCACTTTGATTCGACAAGCATCTGAACCCATCGGAGATGTTTGAGTTTGAGTGATATGATGCAGTGCCTTCTCAAATTGTTACTGTTTGTTACTGCGATAGCCTTATTGCAGATCAAACGTGGGCTTTGGTTCCACATTACTAAATAAACATTTCACAGTGCACTCCTTTTTTTTGCTCTCAAAGCTTTTTGCCACAGCAGAGACAGATGTTGGTGCACACACAGAGAGCATGCAGCGTCACGGGTCGTAGGGGCGGGACAAAGCGGATTTGCTGTTGGAGGAAATTGAACTGGCTCTCATTCTTCCTCCGAAACAGCTTTTTTTGGGGGGGAAATCGACTCTGATTGTTTATGTTCTAATAAATAATTTGCCCCAGTTGAATAGGCCAGCTGTAGACCACCCTCCTTACGGAGCGAGGTTAGGTTAATGATGCTGAAATCACAAACAAGCTTGGTTCATTCAGCTGTTTATAACATTATAAGGATGATCGGACGTATGCAACATACAATTCTTGCCTATTTTCTGCGGTACATTGTGAAAACATTTTGTCGATTGTGGAACAAGTTATTAGCTGTTGATAATGTTTGTATTTCACACAATTTCTTCAGCTCCCTACCTACCTCCTCCTGGAAAAGATTCTGTCGATTCTTCAGGGCTCTGAGTCGGTTCTGTTTCTCCTCGTGTTCAAGGTGCTCGTCTGGTGGCTGGAAGTAGCCAATCAGATCCCGCAGACTGAGGCTGACCGATTCGATTGGCAGATCGAGAGCAGAGGTGTTCCCTTTTTTAGAGAGCACATCCAGACCCCTGAGCAAAGGAGCAGAATCAGGTTTCTATCTTCGGTACAATCTCAAAATGACTTCAGAGACGCAACAGAGATTCTAAGAGCCATACAGTGTACATCAGTGGCACGGGTGTGCGTCAAATAGACAAAAACAGAGGTTGAAAAAACAACAATAGACATGGTTGCCCATATACCTTTGCACAAGTAAATACAAGGTGAACATACACTATATGGGCAAAAGTATTGGGCCACCTACACATTACACCTACAGGAGCCTTTATGACATCCCATTCCAAATTCATAGGCATTAATATGAAGTTGGTCCCCCCTTTGCAGCTTTAACAGCTTCCACTCTTCTGGGAAGGCTTTCTACAAGATTTTGGAGCGTGTCTGTGGGAATTTTTGCCCATTCATCCAGAAGAGCATTTGTGAGGTCAGACACTGATGTTGGACGAGAGGGCCTGGCTCGCAATCTCCGTTCTAGTTCATCCCAAAGGTGTTCAATGGGGTTGAGGCCAGAGCTCTGTGCGGGCCAGTCAAGTTCTTCCACACCAAATTCATCCAACCATGCCTTTATGGACCTTGCTTTGTGCACTGGGGCACAGTCATGCTGGAACAGAAAAGGGCCTTGTTTCCACAAAGTTGAAGCATAGAATTGTCCAAAATGACTTGGTAAGATGAAGCATTAAGACTTGCCTTCACTGGAACTAAGGGGCCTAGGCCAACCCCAGAAAAAACAACCCCATAGCATTATCCCTCCTCCTCCAAACTTCACAGTTGGCATAATGCAGTCAGGCAGGTAACGTTCTCCTGGCATTCGCCAAACCCA
>OMNS01079953.1:0-11236 GCA_900303225.1 Laemonema laureysi
AAGCAACGCCCCCCCCCCCCCCCCACACACACACACGCATGCACACACACACACACACACACACACACACACACACACACACACACACACACACACACACACACACAACCTAGCATGTGAGTGAGAAAACTGCTGTGTCACTGTCTCTGCCTCGAGAGGGGGAATATGCTGATACACTATCTAGTTCTATTCCACCTTCACAGTAACGTGACGGCACTCAATCACTTTCATTTTACCTGGTTTCGTAAGCAGTCGAGAAGGGCTCCACCTAGTGGCCAGGGGTTTTCATTGTTCTTCAGACCTGTTTGACTTGTTGACTGACTTGTTTGGTCAGGACGGCGGCACGGCTCTCACGGTTGCTTCTCAGTACGGCCGCTCCAAAGTGGTGGACACCCTCTTGAAGAACGGGGCCAATGTGCACGACCAGTTGCATGTGAGAGACTTATTTTATCCACATATTGAATTTGTGTGAGACTTCACTTGTCTGTCCTTTCAAAGATCCTCTATAATTTGTAAGGATGGGAATAGAACTGAGAGTGGAAGGATTTGTAGAATTACTATAGACCTTTTTTTTATGATGAACTCGTCATATGCATATTCAAAACCTCCTACTGAAATCCATAATAAATATCTATATTTAATAAATAAATAATAAACAAGTTTGAAATACATATTTAATACAAATATATAGTAAACTATATTAGTAGAACACATTTTTGAACATATTTTCGGACATATTGTGACACATTTTCGATCCTATGTTGATAACATATTTGGATGACAAAATTGTGGATCAGAACATAAGGATGTGTTCATTTCATCACCATATCAAGTACCTGGGTTCCAACCCCTCCAAAATGATGCAGCCAACTACGCTAACACCCAACACTGTTCGTTTCACCCCCATTGGTATTGGTATGGATATTGACCGTTGCTTGATTGATAACCCCAATCGTTGTTGCTATAGGATGGTGCCACCCCTCTCTTCCTGGCTGCCCAGGAAGATCATGTGACTGTGGTACGTCAGCTCCTATCGTCCGGAGCCAAAGTCAACCACCCAAGGGAGGTACGCTCCTAGTTCAACCATACAACTAACTCAAGACATTAGTTCTGCATTCCATTTCCCCACCCAGGTAACATGAATGCATTTCAATTGAGTTGTCATGGTTTTCCCAAAGATTCTAGAAGGGTTCCCAACCTAACTAACTAATATGGCGTCTAGGTGAAAATGGTCTGTTAGCCCACAACTATTTCTGTTCCTGATGTTTTCATCTGATTGTTTATTCTTATTTTATTTTTTAAATGTCATGTTCCATTTTCCATTTTATTTCAGTTTTCACAGATCAGGCCTTACATGAAAATCATATTGAGCAGTGCAACAAAAAGGAAACAAGGAAAATACATACATATACAAATAAACAATGACAAACATTTGGATGCTTGCCGTTGCCTTGCAGGATGGTACTGCACCCCTGTGGATGGCAGCTCAGATGGGACACAGCGAAGTGGTGAAGGTCCTGCTCCTGCGCGGTGCAGATCGGGACGCTGACAGACAGGTACGTTCCGGTCTCCAGAAGTAGTTTGTTGTTAGGAGCAGTTCCCGACAATGCGCACAAACTTCCTGCATCGATTTTCTTATTAGTGTTTTTGTCAAAAGGCCAAAATAACACTCGACAGTTTGTGGAGCCCGGCAAGATGGTTATGATATCAATATCATCATATTGTGATATGAGATGAAAGTCTGGGACTTTGGTTTATGATATTGTTGCTGAAGCTAAATCTTATAAGAGTATTATGAGAATATTGTGAGAATAATGTCGTGGGTTCGTAGAGAAATACATTTGATTTGTACGGTGAAGTTACAGCTAAATGTTTTTTTTAATAATATTAACACAATTGTTACTTTTGACTTTTAAAGGATGGGTCAACTGCATTATTCAAAGCCGCCTATAAGGGACATAACAATGTTATTGAGGAACTTCTCAAGTTTTCTCCCTCACTTGGTCTTCTCAAGGTAAAAAGAAAAGCTGTCTGTTTTATATTAGGTAAATTACATTGATTTGTGTTTTTTTCCCCAAAGAAATTATATCATATTTTTGAGAATGTATTTATATATTATATATTCTGACTTCTGCTTACAGAACGGTTCAACAGTCCTTCATGCAGCTGTGATTGGTGGAAACCATAAGACTGTCCAGCTTCTGCTTGAGGCCAATGCAGACCCCATGCTGCCCAACAAGGTGAGCTGACAGACTCTATTAAAAACTGATCAATAGACACATGTTATTATGATTATTGAAGCAACTAAAATTCAACTGCTATGCATATGCATAACTAAAATAAACAAAAATAGTGACTGTTAGTTCAAACAATAATAATAATTTTCTTTACATTTTCTTTTTATTTCTACTTCCTTTCTCAGAACAATGAGCTACCTGCGGATCTTACAAAGAGTGATCGCATCATTCATACTTTACATCCAAAAACTGTCAATGGAGAAAGTTTATGACCTTATAACTATAACCTTTAGCTCTATGCGAGTCAAGAACCATGTGTCAAAACCATCTACATAAGAAAACAACGTGGTGCTCGCATTTTGTCTTTGCTGAAATTGAGTTTTCTTATCAAGACATCTAAAGCTGATATAATAGACTGATATTAATATGCACCAAAAATATTTATTTTCGATTGTTGTTATTATTCTCTATGTTGTACTCTTTTTGTGCTATAAGTGATGAAGCATTTAGACATATTTTGCAGACTTGTGTTTGCCCTTTGTAATGAATGCAATAAAGTGTACATTTGTTAATAGAGTCGATCGACATTTCCTTCCTTCCACATTTGAGTATCTTAAGGTGAAGTAGTGACGCATCCAGGACAACGCCCAGCCATGACCACGCCTACTGTTGACAATGGAAATACGAAAGACTAAATAACATTGTCACGTGTGAATCACGGAAGTTCACACCAACATTAATGCGGAAGAGAAAACTACTTGTCTGCTTCGTTTTTTTTAATTCGTTTTCTGTCTAACAACACTGTAAGAAAGGAGCGACAGTGTTAAAAATAGTAATATTTAAAATTCAAGTAATCAACGTCAAGTAAAACTCGTTACCTACATTTTGAACATCGTAGTAACACCCATGGCCAGCTCATCGCTACAGGTGAGCGAAAACTTTGACAAGTGTACAAGTTAACTTAACTTCTGTAATGTAAGGTTACATAGGACAAGGCCATGAACAAACGGTGACTCTAATTAATACATCCTGTTATATAAGTACATTACAATACAATACATTTGAAAAACAGTCATGTCACTTTGATTACATAATGAAACCAATAATGTTATGTATAATGTTGGCATTTTAACACACGTCAGTAGTATCGTCAACATTTTCTCCTATTGTTGGTCTCCATGTAATTGCAGAAAGCTATAGAGCTTGCATCCAAAGCATCAGATGAAGACAAAGCCGGAAACTATACGGAAGCCCTTCGATTGTATGAGAATTCAGTGCAATACTTCCTCCATTGTGTCAAGTGTGAGTAACTAATTTATAATCATGTAGAATTTAAATGTAAATACCATAACGTCATGTTTATTACCTGTGGGCATTATTGGGGATTATTGTCTTTCATCATTCTTCTTATTATTATTGTTGTTATTATTATTGTTGTTATTATTATTATGTATTATTCTCGCTTTAGATGATGCACACGGTGACAGAGCCAAGCAGAGCATCAGGAACAAGTGTATGGAGTATCTGGACCGGGCTGAACAGCTGAAAGAACACCTGAAGAAGATGGACAAGGCTCCCACAAACAAGGCAGTCAAAGAGTCCCAGTCCGATGACAAAGAGTGAGAGAGCCAATAGGATTATGCTAACCATGCTATCCAGACCTGGAGCAGTAGCCTCTAATGGCTAGATGCATTTTTAACTTGTTGGTTGTGAAAAATAAAAATCCTCTCTTGATGTTTTTCATTTCCAAAATTAAAATGCACTGCCAATGAAAATAGGCAGGAAACTGTGATGAAGTGTTTTGTTTTTTTTGCTCTCTTAGGAACGAGAGCGATGGAGGCGAGGATCAAGAGAAGAAAAAGTTCCAGAATCAGCTGTCAGGTGGCCATTCAACCAAATGAATTGTCTAACATATCCAATCTCACATGTGAAATCATACCATTCATGCCATTCATTGTTTTGACTCAAAGTCAGAAGCAGCAGCAGTTGTGTTTTGAAGCAGTCCCTCTCCTCCAGGTGCCATTGTCATGGAGAAGCCCAACATCAAATGGAGTGACGTTGCAGGGCTTGAGGGGGCAAAGGAAGCGTTGAAGGAAGCCGTCATCTTGCCCATTAAATTTCCCCACCTCTTCACAGGTAAGAAAAAGAAACCCAACTTTCTTTTCATTCGCAACCAATCAAAAGCACTTCACCTTTTAAAATGTTACTTCCTTGAACTTCTGTCCAGGAAAGAGAACTCCCTGGAGAGGGATCCTGCTGTTTGGGCCTCCAGGTACGGGGAAGTCTTACCTGGCCAAAGCCGTGGCCACTGAGGCCAACAACTCCACCTTCTTCTCCATCTCCTCCTCTGACCTGGTGTCAAAGTGGCTGGGAGAGAGCGAAAAGTGAGGCCCAAAAAAAACCATACAATGCATTTGACAAAAACACAAAGCATATCTCAACTACTGTCTTCGCTCTTCCCCCCAGGTTGGTGAAAAACCTGTTTTCTTTGGCGAGAGAACACAAGCCGTCGATTATTTTCATAGACGAGATTGACTCTCTGTGCGGCTCGAGGAGTGAAAATGAGAGTGAGGCGGCCCGCAGAATCAAGACGGAGTTCCTGGTGCAGATGCAGGGTTAGTAGGAAGGAGCTTTCAGGTGCATCTCACTCGACGGTCTGAGCTCAAAGTGTGCTCTGGGCTGCAAACAACGAAACGCTGTCATTTCTGATTGCAGGTGTTGGCATTGATAATGATGGGGTCCTGGTTCTGGGAGCCACTAATATACCGTGGACACTGGACTCTGCCATCAGGAGAAGGTCAATTAAATTAAATGTTACCTTAAAAACCCCATTTGTTTCCAACAAGGCATATTTTATTCTAAAAGGCGAATGAATTGAATGTGGGTCATTTGTATTGCGGCGTGTTCTAGGTTTGAGAAGCGTATTTACATCCCTCTGCCGGAGGAGCACGCCCGCACCTTCATGTTCAGGCTGCATCTAGGCTCCACCCCCACCAACCTGACGGACACAGACTTCGTGACCCTGGGCGCTAAGACGAACGGCTACTCCGGGGCCGACATCAGCATCGTCGTCCGGGACGCCCTCATGCAGCCGGTCCGCAAGGTTCAGATGGCGACTCACTTCAAAAAGGTACATTAGCCTATTAGCCATTTTTTTTCAGAATTTGGGTGAATTCTAAAGCGTGTTAACAAGTTGGTCTTATTATTTTTAAAACTGAAAAATAAGAAAACTTTCCTTACTTAGCTTTGCTTTTATTTAATCTTTTATTATTATTTTTTTACAATTGCACCTTGGTAGCATGCAGTAGTTGCCGTTACTTTCCCACACTCAGGTGCGAGGATCACCCTGGAACACCCCAGACACGGTGGTTGAGGATCTACTGACCCCATGCTCCCCTGGCGATCCCAACGCCATAGAGATGACCTGGATGGACGTTCCGGGAGAGAAACTCCTGGAGCCCGTCGTTTGCATTGTACGCATTTACGCTGCTTCCCTTGTTTTATTTTGATGGAATTGCACCCTATGATGGCCAGGAGATGTCTCAGATTTTCTTTTGACAGTAGATCGAGTAGTCATTGTGTGTGTGTGTGTGTGTGTGTGTACTTTCTGACGGGTTGTATTTTGTGCGTAGGAGGACATGCTTCGGTCACTGTCCAACACCAAAGCGACGGTGAACGAGGCCGATTTGGATAAGCTGCGGAAATTTACAGAAGACTTTGGTCAAGAAGGCTAACCACGCTTACACTGGACTCGCCAAACGTTTCCTTCTCTGAATATATATATATAGATTTTTTGTATATCCATGAGAATTTACATCAATCCGCCATATTTGTGATACAATTATGTTTCTCATCCCTTTTGAGTAACTTGATTTACTTTTACATCACCAATGAAGAATGTTTAATGCCTTTGGATAAATACTCAATTTTGCCTTTGCTTACGAGCGCACTCTTCAGTGGATGGAGAATTATATTGCACAGGGGTGGGGAGTACATCATAGCAGTGTTTACTCTTGTTTAGTTCAGCTTTGGACACTTTCCTGTTTTTCAGCACTGGAAGGAACATTTGTAGACATGTTAGCTTTATATACTAAAAATATATCTATTTTTGATTAATATACCAATTGGAATGTTTTAATGTTTTCTCCCAACTATACCATTATTTACTGGGCTTAGTGGGGGAAAATTGTGCAGTTATTAATATAAAATACTTGACTGGTTTAGGCGATCATCAAATTAAATAATTGCACATTTTGTTTTCTCTCAAATACTCAGGGATATATACTATCTTTGTAGTATGTGTACTATGGTTTGTGGGGTTTGTTCATATATGCAACCTTTGTCAGTGTATTTAGGGTTTGAGTTTTCACTGTTATTTAAGGAATGTGCTGCATTGTAACGTCTGTCTGTACTTTTAACATATTAATGGGAGGGTTTGGTCATTAATATAAATAAAGAGACTATAGGACACAGTTTCAATGTTACGAATATATTTAATAGTTAAAATACACTTCCTTGCTAAATTTGGGTAAATGCTGGATGAGTTTGTTAGCAGGTGAGCAAAAGTAGAAAGATGAATGTATATCAATTCATGGTTGAAAGACAAATGAACAAACATGTGAACTAAAGTACTAAAGAATTGCAATAGATAGGCCTACTCATAATAGTGGCTAAAGACGTAAAAAGACGGTGCATTGAAATGTTTGTGCTTGATCACAATATAGCAACAGGAGTGGATATAGGCGGTTCATATAAATATCAGGTATGTCAAGTATCTTACCATGCCACTTGGGAGTGAAGGACGTATTGAGGCTAAGTGGAGAAGTAGTAAAAGTGTACCTCGCACCTGATCCAGTTGCACATACAATTACGACCGACACAAATACATACATCATGTCATACGTCTTTGAAAATCAGTAAAGAGTTCACCAGCTGCCAGCAGAAAACACGAAAAAAAAAAGAAGAAAGAAAATATATGGCATGCCGTTAAAGCAGTCAAGGAGTTCCCTTTTCACACAGTATAGTCTAAATGAAACGGTTTGACTTCACAACGATGACATCAACCATTCAGCCATTACCCGATACCTCAAAATGAACAAGAAAACAAATGATGCCATATTCTTACTCTTGCATCCAGACATGTAATGTATGTAAAAACAAATAAAGGCAGTAGAAATCAGTTTGGTAATAAGTAATGCAACAGCGGAACATCAACTTACTCAAATAAATAGTAACTAACTTTTAAATGGCTTCAAAATTTGCTTATAAAGATCTAAAATAAACAAGGTGAAGAGAACCTGAAATGTAATTTAACCTGAAATGAAATTCTTTCCTCGCCATGTTACCTACTCTTTGATCTTCAGTATACATTCAAATTCATTTGAGACACGGGGGAGGGAGGACCTGCCACGACAATTACATTATTATTATGTTGTTGTTGTTTTTTTAAAGTGCTAATAGTGTTAAGATATATTAGAAGCCTTTGGTAAAGACACAGAAAGGTTAATTCACTGGCACATAACAATCATGCCTAACATTGAGACTTGGGGTTTTGACTCCCATCTCTTTGGGTGGGAAAGGAAGCTACGTTACCAGGATACATGTGCTAGTAGTTTGTGCAAGCAAGCGATGGAAGACATTAGAAGACGGAAGACATTAGAAGACGGAGAACAGAGAGCCGATGGCCAATCCGGTGGCGGCGCCAGCCAGCATTCCCAAAGCCACGTCGCCGGTGTCGTCACGCTGGCGCTCCTGAACGATGACGTGATTCACCCCATGATGCGGTGGGTAGACTCCTGTTAAACACACAGCAGGGGGTTCTGGTTATGGGCTTCATGTTGAATTTGCCTCCACTGTAATGGTTATATATCAATATATTATGTCTGACCTGGGTACTGGTAGGGGTATGTCTGACCTGGGTACTGGTATGTCTGACCTGGGTACTGGCAGGGGTATGTCTGACCTGGGTACTGGTAGGGGTATGTCTGACCTGGGTACTGGTATGTCTGACCTGGGTACTGGCAGGGGTATGTCTGATCTGGGTACTGGTAGGGGTATGTCTGACCTGGGTACTGGTAGGGGTATGTCTGACCTGGGTACTGGTAGGGGTATGTCTGACCTGGGTACTGGTATGTCTGACCTGGGTATTGGTAGGGGTATGTCTGACCTGGCTACTGATACTGGTATGTCTGACCTTGGTACTGGTAGGGGTATGTCTGACCTGGGTACTGGTAGGTCTGACCTGGGTACTGGTAGGGGTACGTCACGGCATATGGCTGCCCGTCAGCAGAGTACACAATCTGGGTAGCCTGTGGTGGCGGTGAAACATACTCTCCGTATGGATTATAAGCCTGCGGGGGGGGGGGTAAGGGAAAGAAAGAATAAACTCAATGACAATGTAAACGCACGTAAACACAGTTTTATATCCCCTCCATTAACACGCTCGCTATTTACCTGAGTAGGAGGGACAGCAAATTCTGAGTAGGGAGGAGGAGCAGAAGCAACGGCCTCCTGAGCGAAGGCCATCGGGGGCCCAGGTGCGAGCTGCTACAACAACAACAACAACAACAACAACATGATGCTATTAAACTCTTAAATACCACCGTACACGGGACGGGGGGCACTAGACTATATTTTGTGTTCATGTTTATATTTACAGTTGAAAAGTTGCAAGCAAATGTATTGATGTAAGGAATAAACCACGACTTTGGCGGTCGTAAAACAACCTCGGCTTAACAACACGTCGACTTCAATCAGCTGAAAGTAAAATATTCTTCCACAGCACTGTGAGCATATCGTTTTTGCGTTGTCAAGGAAACATCTGGTCGATAGTTGTTTTAGTCCAACCGTTGTTTTTAATGTTGGATTTGTAGTGCATTGATTCAGAACTGTTAAAAACATTATTGACCAATCAGGATTTAACAATGCTGTGGTATAATAGAATATAATGTGGTCATCACAGGTACTGAGTTAGAAGCCCATACAGTTAGTGGTAGTTAACCCGCTTAAACAAATGTACGCAAGAAAGGAGACCCAGTCCACTGCCAGGAGATAGACATCCACCCATCCAATCTCTAGACAGATTTTGACAACAATTGCATGCATCATATGTGTACAGTGTAAGGATAGCACTCCCAATGATTTAAGACCAAGAAAACTCACCGCACTAACTCTAGCATCTTGGAGAGCCATGGTCCATGCCCTAGAGAAGTGGAAAACAAGTCAATTGTGCAACATGTTCTTATAGGGTTTATCTTTAACACCACAGGGTGACAATACAGGGTGAATTAATTCATTAATATAGTGATGTACTGTGTAAAGAATGTGGATAAAGAGAGTCCTCCTACAGAGCATCGTCTGAGCTATCTGCACAGAGGCTGATGACCCGTCCATCTCGACACACTATCTGGAGCAAGGAATCACAGCCTTTTCCTTCTGGTGGGTTCAAATCTATAGGAGGCACACGCAAACACAAGATAAACACCAAGGACAAAAGTGAGTAATCTAAATACACACATACACACATACACACACACACACACACACACACACACACACACACACACACAAGAACACAGATACAGATGACGTGTACCTTTACAAGCTTTGGAACCACGAATGTTAATGCAATCGACCCTCATGTGGAGATCATCCTCCATGTCACGCCGCGCTGGGTCATCGTAGAACACGAGTCGTCCATCGGCCCACAAGTCAAACCAATTCCTTTTCCATCGACGCAATATGGTGCCTAGGGTGTGCATGTTTTTAGCAAATTGCCATGACCTACCATTAGACTATTTTAATATGTTGCATTCAAAATATAGAAAGTCAACATATGATTTACATTAGGTTAAATATTAAACCAATTGATGGACTAGCACTACTTACTCTGACGATGGAGCCAACCACTTTTAACGATGGACATCCTGGAAGTAGAAACTTAAAATTACCTAAAGGAACGAATAGAACATACATACGGTGGTTTACATCGGCGTTTATATTGTTGTTTTACAACAACGACTTTATTGTAATACAACTGTAGGCCGATCCGTTTCGTTTCCAACTAACGCCATTCCACGTCGAATACATAGGTAGGTCCTTCGTATGCATCAGTGAAAATCAAAGTAGTATTCAAGCATTTCTGTATAAAATAAGAAAACCGTTAATAAAGGCATTAAACGCTCTAGTTTGACGTACTTTTATAATGTCATAAGCGGACGTGAAATGGGAGCGGATCGCGTGTTTGTTTTGAACGACGCGACGTCAGCTGATCCTGTCGGACGTCACCAGTAATGTCACGTGACATAACGACGGGGGAACTGGACATATACGAGGGACAGTAAAAATCAATAATATCAACATTAATGATCACTTTCTTGTTCCGAACCACACGTTATACTTCAATTCGGGGTAAAGATGAAAATATCTGTTCAACAAAAGACGTACATGTGCATTTTAAAACGGCAACCCGTATGGCCGTGCTAGTTGAGCTACGCACTGCGTATTATTAGTGTCAGTTCTGTCTGGCCGAAATGTTTTCCACTAAAGAGTTGGTTGCTTATACATCGCCGCTCACGAGCTCAAACTAAAAGATATATTTTGATTGAAGTGCAAACTAGAGGCAGGGTCTTCTGGGCGGTCAACCCCGGGTTGCAAAACGCGCGCACCAGTTTTTCCACTGCTACCAACCTGCCTACTTTGCAACCTATCGTATTAGCAAACCAAATAGCTACGCTACCCTGAAATGGCGACGGCAATATACTTGGAACATTACCTTGACAGTGAGTATTTCTAAATCATTTTCAATCATCATAATCAAAACATTTAGATACCTCGTGTAACTTGACCGCGTTTTTACTCAACTTGACGAAGATTTGGTGGGAAGGCTACCACAAGGCAGTGGCTACTGACGACTAGCTTATATAGTAAAGCTAATTAGCTTAGGGGTTTCTAAACGCAATATGAATGTTTTATAATGCCGCGCAAAGCAAATCTCTACC
>OMNS01079954.1:0-10287 GCA_900303225.1 Laemonema laureysi
TCTATGATGCGCTGGATGCTGTTGTCATGGAACAAAGCAGCTACCGCCTGGCCAGGGGACGTCTGGGGACCAGGGGAGCCCCCCACCGACGACCGCTCCACACTGCAGGACAGAGCTGGAGGGGGGGAGGCGGCCGACAGGAAGCCGGGGGGCGGGGCTTCCTGACATGTGTGCGGCTCAGAGGAGTCTGTGTGGGAGAGTCCATGTATCACAGTATGTCTGAACAACTGAGTTGAACAAAGAAGATAGAAGGAAACACTCCACTTAAGAGGACAACACTACATCCTACTTGATGAGAAGAAGTAATCTAAAAGAAACAAGATGTTAACAGTTCCCTCGGGTCATCACCGCAGGGGGGCCAGACCAGGTGAGTACCTGTGTGGGCAGTGGTGACATAACTCCCAGTGGAGAGGCTGGTGGAGGAGAGGGAACTGGCGTAGGCTGGCCTACAAGCACACTGACACACACACAACACACAGGAAGTATATTAGGGACAAGGACAATATTTGGGGCCAGCCCAGGCAGTGTAGGCTACTGGAAAGATCCAATATGATGCGTTTGTTGAGGTGGGTTAGGAGGTGGGAGAGCTTCTAGATGACTTGAAGACTATATGAGAGGAGGATCCGCTGTTCTTCATCATTCCTCTCAAGACGATGCTCTCCCTGCGGCACGCAGCGGGTGACAGAACTACACCACCCTACACCTACACCACCCTACACTCAGCCTATACCTACACCACCCTACACTCAGCCTACACCTACACCACCCTACACCTACACCACCCTACACTCAGCCTACACCTACACCACCCTACACTCAGCCTACACCACCCTACACTCAGCCTACACCTACACCACCCTACACCTACACTCAGCCTACACCACCCTACACTTACACCACCCTACACTCAGCCTACACCACCCTATACCCCAGAGTGGTCGTGGGGTAGTGGGACACCAGGGTTACCTCAGAGTTGGTGGTGTAGCTGCTGCTGACAGAACCAGGAGAACCAGAAGAACCAGGAGAACCAGAAGAACCTCCCCCCTGGTCACATGAGCGCCAGGAGAGCCTGGGAGGACCGGACTCTACAGAAACAAGAACATAACACACAGCAGAGACAAGACATCACACACACATTACAGAAACACACACAGAGCTCAGCTCCAGTGCACTAAACATAACAGTATGTTACATCATCGCTCAGCAGACACACACACACACACACACGCGCACGCACACGCACGCACGGGCAGTGGTTCCCAGCCCGGGGGGTTCTGACGTGGTCTTGACACCTCCAGTCAGCCTCCTCCCATCCCTCACCTGTGACAAGGCTGCTGTCCCCGGGCGTCTCCACCTCCTGGATGGCACTCAGTTCGTGTTGCCCCGGCAACGTCACCATGGCACCCAGCTTCACGCGGGTTAGCGGGGGCTTCTGGGTCCGAGGAGGGGCCACCGAGGCCTGGGGGGGCTTCTGGGTCCGAGGAGGGGCCACCGAGGCCTGGGGGGGCTTCTGGGTCCGAGGAGGGGCCACCGAGGCCTGGGGGGGCTTCTGGGTCCGAGGAGAGGCCACCAAGGCCTGGGGGGGCTTATGGGCCCGAGGAGAGGCCACCAAGGCCTGGGGGGGCTTCTGGGTCCGAGGAGGGGCCACCAAGGCCTGGGGGGGCTTATGGGCCCGAGGAGAGGCCACCAAGGCCTGGGGGGGCTTGCTTAGATTGATGTGCCGAGAGGTGAGATCTGGAGGGAAATATTTACTATCAACCACAAAACCAAACCAAAGCCAGCCTAGCCTAGGCTAGGCTACATCCAGAGCTAGCCTAGATCCAGAGCTAGTCTGCGCTAGGCTACATCCAGAGCTAGCCTAGATCCAGAGCTAGTCTGAGCCAGCCTACGAAGGCTAGAGGGTCTCACCGCTGGTACGAGGAGGTGGGGTACAGGAGGCTGGCTGGGGGTCGTCCTCCAGGTGAGACAGAGAGCCCCCGTGAGACTCCTCAATGGCCCTGAGGAGAGAGGAGAGGAGGCGCAGTCGGCTCTGGCCTACCTCCTCCTCCTCCTCCCCCATCTCCAGTGCTTCAGCTACTGGAAGGTTCTGAGGGACCAGTTAAGGAACATTTAAAAAACAACCTGTGTTGTACAACTTGGGTAACTGTGGGGAGCTTGTGGCAACGAACAGCATGAGATAGGACAATAAACACATAGAACACTAGATACAACTGGCTGTTTGAGAGAAGGAACAGGCCTCACATGAAGGGAGGAACCATATACCATATGAACACAGTAGCTCAGGGTACAGGGGACAGATGATGCTGTGGGTTTAGTGCTCCATCTAATCAATGTGGTGGTGTGTTGAGGTCAAAGGTTGAACTCACTTGTGTCTCTGTGTTGATCAGAGCCTGCAGCGCCTCCCTCTGCATCCTCATCTGCTCCTCATTCTGTCTCTGCTGTTCCTCATTTCTTTGTTGCGCCTCCTGTCTCCGTCTCTCCTGCTCCTGTCTCCTTCTCTCCTCCTCCTGTCTCTCCTCCTGTCTCCGTCTCTCCTCCTCCCGTCTCTGTTGCTCCTCCTCTTGCTTCCGTAACTGCTCCTCCACCTCCTCCCTCTGCTCCTGCGTCCGCCGGTAGGCCTCCAGGAGCTCCCGTCTCTGCCTCTCCACGTCTCCTTCCCTCTGAGGCTTGGCCGAGGCCGGGCCCGGAGGCGGAGCTGCCGGGCCCGGGAGTCGGGCGGGGGCAGTACCGAGGCGGGGTGCCTGGGTGTGGGATGGGGAGCTCTGCCGGACCCCTGTCATGACCATCTCTGTTGGGAGCGGACGGTGAATGAAGGGGTTCGGGCCGACCGGCGTCGGTCTTAGCCTCTCTGGGAGGTGCCCCGTCGCCCGCTCCATGATGCTGTCGGTCAGCCAGGCAGAGAGGCCTGTTCTCTGGGCAGGAGCAGGGCCATGTGCAGGGTCCTCCGGTGGGTATGCGAGGAACCGATTCGAGTCTCGGGTCAGGCTGGTTCCTGGACGCGAGCTGGGCCCCGGGAGGCGGGGCGGAGGAGGACCGGTCCAGACGCCTGACTCCATGCTGGAGATCTCTCTGAGCGCTGAGGGTGGTGCTGCACAGTCAGTAGGGCTCTGCGTCAAGGGGGGCGTTGCTACAGGTACTGTGGTCCAAGCCCCGTGGGGGCGGAGCTGAAGCGCTCGCTGATACTGGCCCAGGTGCTGCCGGGCCTCCTCCACAGAGCGCTGGTGGAGCCTTCAGCAGAACAACCAAATAAGACACTACAGAACAACACACAGAACCATGAGCAGGCAGCGCTATGTAACACAGTGATACAGTAACAAGGTCTATTGAGACACTTATAGAGCAGCTTTCACATGACAACTACCAGTAGAAACTGTGTGTAAACCACCTGGAACGCCACACACCTGCTCTGCTCTAGGAGCCGCTGCTGGTGGCCTCGGATCCGGCTGTGGTGATCCAGCAGTGTGGCAGCCTCTAGCGGTGTGGCGGCCTCTAGCTATGGGAACAACAACAGCAACACGTCTTCATTATGGGCCGGAAGGTTCTGGTTTGACAACCAACCACCCCTACCTGCCCTTTGAGATGCATCCAAAACGACTACAAGTCTACAAACCTCCGTTGAATTTGACATGACTTCTTGAAGGGCCCATTTGACCCCTGACCCCCTCATGTTGAATTCTGCCCTCTAGTGAGAGGGAGTTCACCCAGATGTGTGGTGGATAGATCAGCTGACCAGCCCACCAGTGGACTATACCAACCAGTGGACTATACCAATCAGTGGACTGTACCAACCAGTAGACTGTACCAACCAGTGGTTGGTTCTGATCTATCCATCATACAGCTGGGATTGGGTTTTCCAGGACAGAAATGGAGAAACATACGTATTGGAAGGCCTTACCTCAGAGGCAGCAGGAGGAGCAGCAGGAGGAGCAGCAGGAGGAGCAGCAGGAGGAGCAGCAGGAGGAGCTGCAGGAGGAGCATCAGGGTTAACTTCCTGTTCGTGGAGTGGTACTTCCTGGGTGGCGGCGGCCTGCACATCCTCCCTCTGCCGCTGGGCATGCAGCAGCATGTCCTCCAGCCAGGCTTTCTGCTGCTCCAGCTCCTCCAGGAGAACCATCTGCTGCCGCTTCTCCCGCTCCAGCGCCTCCTCCTGGAGGCACACATCAGCATCAACATCTGTGGTCTAACAAGCTGCAGCTGAAAACATGCTCCTTGTCTGGGTTTCCATGCTTCACTTGACAAGGGTGTAACAAGGGTGTAACAAGGGTGTAACAAGGGTGTATGGGTGAGGGTGCTAGTGGTGGAACATACCCTTCTCTCCCACTCCTGCGGTCTGCTACAGAGCAACTCTGGGGGGACGGGATCCACCACAGCCTCGTCTCCTGTGGTCTCCAACGCTGCTCACAGACAAAACAAGCGCACCTTAACGGACCTTGTTGGCCACCAGGTGTGAGTGTGAGCAGCTACTACAAGCCGTTTCAAACATCATACATCTGGGTGGACACTCCCACTTGTGACATCACTAGAAGGTAGTCACTCTTCACTGTCCATAAAAGGTACAAAAACCCTCCAATTGCATACAAAGGTTCGATTCATAATATAAAACCATATTAATGATAGAGATGACCATTTCCAGATACTATTGGAGCAGTGGTGGAACTTACAGCCATGTTTCCTCCCAGCGCCACCCCCCCCATCAGGACTACCAACCCCCACCAGTGATCCAGCAGCCCCCGGCTCCTCTATGGACAAAGAGCCCGTGTCGATGGACGAGTCCCGCTCCGGTACTTCACCCCGGTCGACGGGCAGCTGACCGGCCACAGCAGGTGAGATGGGGTTGGGTTCCTGACGGTGGTCTCTGCCCTGGTCCCTCTGGGTCCTGATACGATCCAGAAGTTTCCTTAGTGCCTGTCGAGGGGCGGGTCTGGGCGGCTCCACTGTGATCGAAAATATATTTTTGTTTATATATTTGTTCAGTTCAGAATAATTTGAGCTTCCCTCCCAACACACTAGGACCCAGCGGAGACCGGATCAGCTCAGATTCAGGACCCAAGCTTACTCCTCAAGTCTCACATCTTCACTTATACAGACATCTCTCCTTCACCTCGCTCAGCAGCCAGTCCTGGATGCTGCTCGTTGCCATGGTGACCGGCTTCGGTCACCGGGGTGACCTCCAGGGACGTGTCCTCAACGTCGTCTAC
This sequence comes from Laemonema laureysi, assembly GCA_900303225.1. Classification (NCBI taxonomy): domain Eukaryota; kingdom Metazoa; phylum Chordata; class Actinopteri; order Gadiformes; family Moridae; genus Laemonema; species Laemonema laureysi. The sequence continues at coordinate 5,199 of OMNS01079954.1, forward strand.
GGTTATGTCCAGCTGCTGGTCCTGAGTGGAGGTGGTGGACGGAGCTGGCAAGGGCTCCGGGACCAGCTGGAGAACCAGGTCACCCTTCACTCCTGAGGAGGGGGTGGAGAGGGAGAGTCACACTTCAAATGATAAACTAATCCTGACCCTAACCTAACCCTTACCCAATGATGAACTAACCCTAACCCTAACCTAACCCTAACCCAATGATAAACTAACCCTAACCTAACCCTAACCCAATGATAAACTAACCCTAACCTAACCCAATGATAAACTAACCCTAACCTAACCCTAACCCAACGATAAACTAACCCTAACCTAACCCAATGATAAACTAACCCTAACCTAACCCAATGATAAACTAACCCTAACCTAACCCTAACCCAATGATAAACTAACCCTAACCTAACCCAATGATAAACTAACCCTAACCTAACAATGATAAACTAACCCTAACCTAACCCTAACCCAATGATAAACTAACCCTAACCTAACCAAATGATGAACTAACCCTAACCTAACCTAACCCAATGATAAACTAACCCTAACCTAACCCTAACCCAATGATAAACGCTAGGCGGGATCTCACTCCTCTCCCTGGTGTACATGTAGGAGTGTATTAACAACAGGTCTCACTCCTCTCCCTGGTGTACATGTAGGAGTGTATTAACAACAGGCCTCACTCCTCTCCCTGGTGTACATGTAGGAGTGTATTAACAACAGGCCTCACTCCTCTCCCTGGTGTACATGTAGGAGTGTATTAACAACAGGCCTCACTCCTCTCCCCGGTGTACATGTCCTCAAAGGCCAGCTCCATGTCTCGCTGCCCATCCTCCCTGGCCTCGCGCCTCCGGTGGAGCGGCTGGAAGATCTGGGCGGGCATGTGCTCCACCTGCTGCCTCCTCCTCAGCAGCTCTGTCTGCTGCATGTGCTCCAGCTCCACCAGCAAGCGCTCCCGGTCCTACCACACATTATACACACGGTTACAACACACTACATACCTACCACACGGTTACAACACGCTGCACATACCTACCACACGGTTACAACAACACGCTGCACATACCTACCACACGGTTACAACACGCTGCACATACCTACCACACGGTTACAACACGCTGCACATACCTACCAGTGTTCGTATATATCCTATATGTACTTCAGTGTTCGTATATATCCTATATGTACTTCAGTGTTCGTATATATCCTATATGTACTTCAGTGTTCGTATATATCCTATATGTACTTCAGTGTTCGTATATATCCTATATGTACTTCAGTGTTCGTATATATCCTATATGTACATCATTGTACCAGTGGTTCTGTTCACCTGAGTCAGCTGTTCTCTCCTCAGTGCGCACCTCCCTCGGAGACGAGCCTTCTCCTGCTGCTCCTCCCGCTGCCGCGCTGCCTCGCTCCTCCACTCCTGCAGCCTCCGCGCCTCCTGCTGCGCCTCCTCATGGGCGTCGGGCTGGAGGGCACACGCAGGGGAAATGAGCCAATCCTGAAGCATTCACATGACAGGCTTCCAAGCAGAACACAGACCCCCGTTCCCAGCGGACCAGGGTTCCAACGCACCCCAGACGGACTATCGGTCAGCAAGGGGTTCATGGTTCCACTCAAACAGGCCCAACACCTCAGGTGTGAGGTGTTTAGAGGATCAGATCCACAGTTTAGAACCACATATGAACTGTCTGAACGACTTCACGTCCACTGTGAGGTGTCCTGCTGATCATCTGCCTGCAGGTCTGAGCTAATCCAAACAGTTGATGTGTAGCAGAGATAAGTTTCACTTCGCTGGGGCTGTCCTCCTTTGCCATTGGCTCAGGTGAGTAAAGGCATCTCTGTGATTGGTGTAATATTAAATCACCTGTGTAGCAGGGACCTCCCTGTCCACGCTGGGCTCCAGGCGGTGATGGTGTGTTGTTGAGAAGATGCTGACATCAGACCTCCCCGCATGAGGCCTGTTCCCCTCGATGCTCTGCTCACCCAGAGAAACATTCTTTATTAGTCACAACTTAGAACAAGAACCACAGATTCAAAGGATTCAAAAGACAGTCATTCTGATATGTGACAAACTGTCATGGGTGTCTTCTTGAGAATGTGTAGAATGGTGCACATGAAAGATAATGAGAAGATAATGCAGATCAATTATTTAGTCTTGTTTCTTCCATTACATTGGCTCCTGTGACTTTTTGCTTTTTAATTGTTCAGCATGTTCAAGGAAAAAGATTTGGTTGTTTGTGTGTTGTTGTTGTTGTTGTTGTTGTTGTTAGTAGGTAACCATGGAGCCGTCAGCAGCATCACCTCGATGGGGTGTGGAGGAGGTGGGGGGAGGCTGGCCAACCTGGCAGCACGCTCTCGCTCCACCTGCAGGGCCCTTCTCCTGGCGTTGGCCGGACTACAGACAGAACACAGCCATAGCTCAAACACACAGGAGACAATAGGAGACAGATATCCATCTATATCTATCTATATCTATCTATATAGATAGATAGACAGAAAATAATAAACAAATAAATCTCAATAAATAAAAAGAAGGAATCCGCCCAAGAGGTCCCGTGGGTGCTGCTTACCGGCTGTGCTGCTCCTGGTCTCTGTGTCTCTGGGACGTGAGCTCCTTCAGGGCTTCTCTGTAGCGCCGCCGGGCCTTCAGCTGGTTCTCCTCGGCCTGCTGGGCCATGGCCTCCCAGTCGGGCTCCTGGAGCAATGCCAGCGTTTATTAATGGGAAGTTACCGGTACTGTTGTGTATGCCGTGGTATAAACATGCATTCTTATGTGTATTTTATGCATATGAATACTTTATGTACATTCTCATGTATATATGCAGATTGAATGGACTTACACACATACATTTTTTGAATGCACATCTTTCTATACTTCTGAAGTGCTGACAGTAAACAGTGTTTTCAACGGGAGACACCTGCAGACAAGAAGGTCCTACTCACGCTCTCCTTGGCGCTGCGGTGCCCCTGTCCCAGCAGGCGGAGACTCTCTTCATACAACCTCTGCACAGTTTGGATCTTCTCCCTCTGCTGGAGCTCCCAGTCCTGCCTGAGCTCCTCCGCCAGCAGTCGGAGCTCCCGGTCTCGTCTCCTCTGCACATCGGTCCTGATGTGGAGAGCAGCGGTGTGCGCCTGCTCACGTACCTGCACATCAGGGTCAGGACATCAGACCAGATCTCCCTACTGCATCAGGTACCAGAAGCACTCAGTCAGGTATATCTCGTTGAGGCTCTTTTACAAGACAGAGGTGATAATGCAACAGCCACATGACATGAACATACATAATGCAACACAGATATATAAAAACAATATACAGGTGAGTCTAACAACTACAATTCCCTGCCTCGTTTTTTTCACATGACCTGGACCTTTAGTTAAATTGGAACTGGGAAGAGTACGGTAATGGAGATACATCCAAGACGAAGGATACATCTAGGATGAAGGATGCATCCAGGACGAAGGATACATCTAGGATGAAGGATACATCCAGGACGAAGGCACGACTGCTGATATGTTAGTTGGGTGGCTGCACCGTTGTTACCGTAGGTAACTTGCCTGCTGTATGCGGAGCTTCCTCCTCCTGGCGTGTTCCTCCCGGAGGAGCTGCGCCTCCTCGTTGGGACTCAGCCGGAGCACCCTGGGCGCCTTCCTCTTCATCTTCACAGGTTTAGTTGTAATAACCTTAACCCTAACCCCAGCACTACATTAACACCTTAGGAACCTCATAACCGTAGCCGCTATTATGTTTAGAAAGCAGAGAAACAGACAAACACCAACAATACATTCGGTTCATCCTGAAGCCACACCAACAAGAAAACGTTGCGTGTCCGTGTACGTCACATCCGGTGGTTTGAACTGCCCGCCTTCCGGCCGCCCTGCCGCGTCGCCAGCCAATCACTGTATAGAATAAACAATACGCGATAATAATAACAATCAACTAATAAATGGGTTATTGTTCTTCCAAAAGTCTCAATTAAGTCTCCTTAGTTACTTTTATTATCAATAATAATAACAATAATAACAACAACAACAACAACAATAATAATAATAATAACAATAATAATAATAATAATAATGTCTTTTATCTAAGGTCGACTTGAATGACTTCTTTGACCTTATTTGTTAAGATGACCCGACCTTTTCTACAATCAAGCCATAGTTTATATATTATACGTTTATAAATAATACATTAATAAATGGATAGTGCTGAGGAATAGTTTGACTCCACCATGTCACGTGACAGTGACACCACATGATTTGTGACGTCACCAGGCAAAAAAAAGTTAGCTAGCCTAGTTAGCAAACATTGCAATAGTAGCTGTTACGACTTCTTTTAGTTTGCCATCGCAACAACAACAGAAAATGGACAACTCTGGGAAGGAAAAGGAAGCCCTGGCTCTGATGGCGGAGGCCGAGAAGAAGTTGAAGTCGTCATCGTCGTTTTTCGGGGCGCTGTTCGGGTTAGAGTTTGAGTTTTCCAACCCAATATAGAGAACCCGTGAGCCAACACAGCGGAAGACCAGACTCATAGCCGTTAGCATCTAGCTGTTTGCGTCTGGCTGTTGGCTTGTAGCTGTTAGCATCTAGCTGTTAGCTTCTGGCTGTTAGCATCTAGCCAGCTGTTTGCTTCTGACTGTTAGCTTCTGGCTAATAGCTTCTGCTTAGCCCAGTGGCAAAACAACAACACACATAGATAGTAACTAGTAAATAGTGTCTGCTGACATTATACTGGGAACCATTACTGCTATATTATACTGGGAACCATTACTGCTATATTATACCTGGAACCATTACTGCTATATTATACTGGGCACCATTACTATTATATTATACTACTATATTATACTGGGAACCATGACTACTATATACTGGGAACCATTACTGCTATATTATACTGGGAACCATGACTACTATATTAGACTGGGAACCATTACTACTATATTATACTACTATATTATACTGGGAACCATGACTACTATATTATACTGGGAACCATTACTGCTATATTATACTGGGAACCATGACTACTATATTAGACTGGGAACCATGACTACTATATTATACTGGGAACCATTACTGCTAT
>OMNS01079958.1:0-10183 GCA_900303225.1 Laemonema laureysi
ACCCACCTACCTACTAAAAATGCTATTTACTTGGTAATCTCGTTCATAGTTCATAGAATGTGTGGTGTGTCAAAAGAAATTCAATGTAAAATGATGAAAATGCATTTAGGCCGATGGATTTCTCTGACATTTAGGCTTCTATTTGACTAGGTTAACATGCAAGGTATGATTGGTAGCTACTTGAACAGTAGCCTATCTGCTATTGATGTAGGCTAGCTAGTTATTCAGCCTTCTCGGCAGCCTACTTGGTACATGTAAAAACACATGTAATGTGCACTTCATTTATGAAATTGAGATATATTGCTGTGAAGATATGATGTTCATGATGTGTTTTTTTTCCCTTTCTTTCCAGAGAATGCATTCAAGTCACTTGGTAAGATACAATGCCCTCAAAGCCCCTCTAAAAAGAAAAGCTGAAAACCCAGTTCCCTCCACTTCCAGACAACTGAAATTGGGAGAAACGAAGATTGTGAATCAAAGAAATGTAGGCAACGTAGTCATACATTTAGTCTTCAACCATTTTGTGTGGTCATACAGTTAACAGTACTCTTTTTGCCTTCTGTTATAGCACATCACTAGTAGTAGTAGTACTACATACTACATAAGTCTTCAGGGAAATCTGGTGGTGTGTTAATTTCTGATTTTGTGTGATTTATGCAAACATTTGTTTTTATTATTATTTGTTTGTTTTTATTATGCAAACATTTGTTTTTACAAGTGGACATACAGCTGTGTAGTAAGGAGTCATTAGTAAACTTCAGTGAATACGTTTTTGCTAGTTTTGCAAGTTGCACAGCTGTGATACAGTAAAGAGTAATATCTTCAAAACAATAAATTGTTAAAGAAATACGTGTCTAATGTGTTTTTCCCCCATCCTGTTAATTCCTAACCATGTGGTTTCCATTTAGTATGTTGTGCTTATGATCATTTCAAATGATATCAGTACCAGATATCACAAATAGAAAACATTGTATTTAGAGTGGTGTTAGTGGTTTTTTTAACCGTAAATGATTTGACTGAGTGTATAAAGGACATAGCAAGACATTGGAACTACATTACACCAAATTACTTTTACTTTTGATAGTACATTTGAAGCCAAGTACTTTTATACTTTTACTCTTACTAAGTCGACGTTAAAAGGGAGTACTTCCACTTTTACTGGAGTAATATTTTACACTAGGTATCTCAACTTTTACTCAAGTACGTGGTCTACTTTGGTGTGGAGTACTTTGTCCACCACTGCCTGTTATTAGATGTATAAACGGCACTAAATGACATTAAACATGGATTTGCCTTGTCAGGGGCTTTAAGGGTTTCTCACCTTTTCTGGGGCACCACCCAAGTTGTCCATGGAGCCCACTTTGGACTGAGCCTTGTCCTTGAAGTTCACTTTGTGAGACTCAATCTTCACATCGCCACCGCCTAAAAAGGGCACACGTGAAATTCAGTGTGTGACGACAACATTAAACATTGTTTTTGATGATGATTGTCTTAAGGCTGTGAGCAGGTAGCGTCCGCCAGATGTGCTTTACCAGGCTTGTGCTTGATGTTGTCCTTGGAGCCACACTTTGACGTCACCTTACTCAGGTCCACCTTCCTGTTGAGTATTTGAACCTAAGCAAGCAAACACAACATGGTCGTAACATGCTTATTTACTCTTTACTGAATGTCAATAATGCTAACAGAGTTGGCATTCCTTGTTGAGCAAGACCTGAACTAGCACAACCTGTGAAAAAAAGTTCCCCACTATTAAACCTAATGTAAAGAAAACACAGGTACTAAAATTGCAAAAGGTGTCAGATGAACCACCACAGTCTTTTCAAAAGATCTGCAAAGATCAGGTCCTGTGACGGCCGGTATTCAGCATTTTGAGTAAAGACGTCACACACATGAAGGTTATGCTCAAGGTTAGTAGGATAGGAGTAGAAATGACCAATTAGACTTGGAATGTAAAGAGGGATTTAGGGAAGGGTATGCTTGAGTCCCAAAATGTGCTTGTTCTGAGCAGCTTGGCATATAGGAAGTGATATCTTAAATCTGCTGATTTACTGAGGCTAAAGCAGAAAGAAAGGAAGCTAGCAGACCAATGAAAGGTCTAGATTTATTATCATGCAAACTTCACTGGTCCATTTGTTTGTTTTTTATGCAGACCAGGATCCTGGTGTCTTCAAAGCATTGGTGTTAAAGGTCACAGAAGCAACCAGAGATACTCCATCTGTATCATTGCAGTCTCAAAATAAGTATCCTCCATTTATTGAGAGACAGAGGCAGAGTGATTCCATCATCAGTACATTTTCTTGGGGTATTTCAGGAGATTTGGGAATACATATACATCCCCTCAATTGGCCTATTCAAATTGGGTGAAAATTCCCAACATTCCTACATTATGAATTCTCACAGCTACCAAAGCTGACCCCCAGAATTAAAAAAAGAAACACAAGCCCCACCCCTCCAAACAAAAAAACAAAACAAAAGCAAATATTGTGTATAAGTTGTCTTGTAAATGATTCTCTGAAGGCCATCTGTCTCTCTGAGTAAAGCGCTAACATCCATCACCCAAATCATTGTCGTTGATTTTCCAGTGGATTTCATCATCAAGTGGATGGTGTCTTCATCAAGTCAAAAACGTGTGGTTGAACTTGCGAACTTCCGAACACGCTCCGATGTCCAAGTGTGAAGTTGGCTACTTACGTTCCCTCCCCCAGGAACGTGCTTGATATTGTCCTTGGAGCCCAAGCGAGATGTGACGTGGCTGAAGTCCAGCTTTTTGGAGTCTATGTGAACCTATACAAATACAGCACAGCAGCACAGATGGGCGGGGGGCAGGGAGGGAGGGAGAGGACGCAAGAGATGGGATAGGGATAAAAAAATGGAGGACGGAAAAGTATGAGAGGATGGGAGATAGGAAGCAAAGGTGAGGACAGGAGGGGAGAGGAGAGGAATCACCATCACATTTAGGGGTTAGCGAGGGAAGAGGGAACAGCTGAGGACAGAGGAAAGAGCCAACTCCTGGGCAAACGGTATTTGAATATATGGATGTTTACGATTAGTTGACTAGTCATTGCTGCACTTGCTAGTCAGCACCAGAAATACCAGTGGATAAAATTTTTCCCTTCAGACATAAGCATTTCTGCGGAGATATGAATCGTACACAGCAAAAATTGCAGTGTTGAAATTTCGGGGTGAAACAGTTGATTTCCACTCTCAGAGTGTAATTTTAACACATTGTGAGTGTCCGATGTTGGAGTTATTCTACAGAGTTGATTACATCAGTGTTTGTCCAAATCCACAGTAATTAAGCTCCGCCCATGCTTTTCACTTCGTCTGTTGGAGGGAAAGGAGACAAGTCTGTGCCATTTTCCTCCTCTCATGCAGCACTATATGGTAAGTGCAATTAAGTCAAACTTATTGAAACAATTATAAATTGATGCAGAGAACTGCAGTATGTAAATAAAACTACAGCGAATGTATGCTTTACAAAGCTGTTGTTGCCAGGACAGAACAGGACATTTGTCAAGGTGATTATGGTAGTTAGCGAACCCTTCGTTAAACTTTATCAATGACAATCACATGTAAGCCCACGCGATGAAAAACAGAGCTTTATGTTTTTTCACCGCTTTCAACGCAGTTTAACATCAAAGGGGGCCGCGAAAACCGCAAAAACATGTCCCAACACGCAGACAGGCGTGTTTCACGTGTGTAGTTGCCTGTGTGACCGGGACTTAGCTTTTTATCTTCATTTTGTTTTACCGGTCTTCTTTTGAATGTTAATTTACTTTGTCCTCAGCCTACGACCAACAAATGGCCTCCCTGTTGTTGCTGTTACATCTCCTTCCACCACATCCAGGGGGACTGAAGTCTCCAAAAAATTGTGTATGTGATGCAGTTGAGAGACTTGTAGTCTTTCATAAGGTAATTATAGGTAATTATTATAAGATAATAATTTGTAATTTACTAATGTGTAAGTGAGGGTTGTAAAAAAGTTGATGTAATTGAAGTGTTCATAGGCATTCCCATCACTTCTATAATGTCATTTTCCCTGTGGCTGCACATTATTCTTGTCTAATGTTTCCTTATCTCAACCCGTCATGCTGCAGTTTGGAGGAGCATCTCCACAACCAGCAGGGTCAGCAGCCGTACCTCCTCGCTGTTGGGCGTCAGAAGAGCAAGATTGACAGCTTCTACATCACCATGGATAAGCATCTCATCCCATGTCTGGAAAACCGCTCCCTCAGGGCATTTGATGAACTTTTCACAACACATTTTGTGTAGTGTAGTTGGGTTAAAGTTGATGGTGTAGAGTATAAAGCTGGACTTTTTATTTGCAGTGCAATGGAAGACGACATGCCAGTCTTTTGTCAAATAAGTGATATACTTTTGGTTGAAGATCACTTTTTTTTTGAGACAACCAAGCTATTCTCTGATAATTTTGATCATCATCATGCATTCCGAGTATTAGGAAGTGAGGAAAGGTGTATAATAAAAATGTCTGAGCTTAAATTTCATAAACCGTTTGATATTCAAAGTTCATGCAATGTTTCAGATGAATCTTTGTACATTATACCTTCATTTACGATGTTTTAATTCAACTGTGAATCACTGCACTGCAAAGGTAAAAATAAATGTGATTTTTGATCATTTTGTTTATTGAAATTAATTAATTAATTAATTAATTAATTAATTAATTATTAATTCATTATTAATTATTTATTTATTAAAATAAATAATGGATTCATTTTAACACTTTAGGGAGTGAAATAATCAATACCCAAATCATACAATTTTAACTCAGAGCAGTGTTATTTGTCTAATCCCTTAGTGTTACTTTAACTCTGTTTTGCGAGTTAAAGAAGGAACTCTGGCATAGTGTGAAATATTTAACTATTTTGAAAGTGTTCATTTAAGAGAGTGTGGAGTTACATAAACCCTGAAAAAGTGTTGAAATCAACTCTGTGGGAGTTAATTCAACACTGGACTTTTTGCTGTGTAGAAAGCACGCCATGCGCTGTTCCTTAGAAATGCACCTATAAGAATCAGACCACAATTTTAATAATATAATGAACTATCGTTAAACAATGTGTAGTTTGCCAAAACATGTTACTCCAATAATTTATCAAATTATTTCATTTAATCTTGTTTACAATTCTCAACAGAGATCTTCACCCCACAGTAACTGTCACGTGCGCTGCCGTTCGCGATCAATTGGTCTTTTCATGACCTCATTGGTGTGAATGCTGGAAGCATTCACAACATCTGTTCTTCCACTAAAAAACCTTTATTGGTGTGAATGCTGGAAGCATTCACAACATCTGTTCTTCCACTAAAAAAACCTTTATTATTATTCCTCCTTGTTTTTTGCCGCGTATCTCCTTCCACATTTTTCAACGTAGAGACTTAATTCAAACATCATTCAAACATCAAATGTTCAGCTCAATTAGGACATTATTGCTATTATTTTTATAATTCATACCTTTCATACTTTCTGAAATATTCAATGTTTTCTGGGAAATTTTCCCCATTGAAATGAATGGAGGACATCATGCATTTTCACGCATTTTAAACTTCTATCCACTCATTCATACTTCCAGGTAGAAACTCCATTCAAACTTTCAAATGTTAAACATCTTTCATACATTCTTGGTATGAATCAACTTTCAAATCCCATTAAAATATTAAACTTTGTTTGGAGGTTCGTAGAAAGATCAGATTTTTACATTAGTGTGTATTGGATGGAATGTTCAGAGCTAGAGCGGGAGAGAGGTCACAGCAGCGGTACACTCGTTCAATTTGAAATTTCTGTTACTTCCACAATTTTTAATCTTCATACATAATTGTTTATGGCCGACGTCACCCACTGTATACGGAAACGTATTGTATTGCAAATAACTGCGCCAACGTTTTTTATCAGAGATCGAGTCGAGTGACTTGACTCGAGTCAGACTTCGTCGCCAGATTGAGGACTTGTGACTTGCTTGATTAACAGTGACAAAAGACTTGACTTTGACTTGCTATTCATGACTTGAGACTTGACTTAGACTTGCACGGAATGACTTGACAAGTCATTGCTGTCTTCGTTAATATGTGAATGAACAAAAATATGATTTTTTTCTGATCGGATGTTTCCTGTTGCATGTGGGCGAACCTGGCAACCAATCAAACTAATTGACGCGCGCATCACTCCGGCGGTTGTAGAGTGGCCGGAGCGGAGCACTTGGAAGATGGAAGGTGCCTGTGGCACTGCTGATCCCAAAATCATAACATTTGGTTTCAAAGAATATTCAAGTGAAAACAAAAAAATAATAGCCATTTGCAAGGTCTGCAGTGCCAACATATTTCGACACCTCCAGCACCACGTCGGATTTTCTTCAGCATTTCAGGCAACACAAGGAGAAGTAAGTAATGTGATCTCGCTAGTTGTTCATTCTTTTTAACACTACGTTAGCTAACGTCCCATCTCCCTAAGTAAATGTTTGACAGTAGAGTTTAGATTCTCTGCCCGAGCACGAGCCTGAACTTGATATTTCCCGCCACTATCCTCGGGCCGGGCCGGGCTGGGCCGGGCAATGTCTGTGTTCATTATTGTTCACGTTTCTTCATTCGGATCCATTTGCGATACATTCCATTCTGAATAAACAAACAACGCAGTTTACATGCTTCGTCCTTGTTGCATTATTCATTAAGATAATTCTAAACAGATTTCTGTAGTTCAAACAACTCGGAATTATAACAGACCATGTATTAACATTTTACAAAAAATGTTGGGTTTAAATTGGACTCGGGCTCATAATTACAGTTAATGTGTCGGGCCGGGCCGGGCTCGGACACAATGTGCACGGGCTCGGGTTGGGTCGGGCTTGATTTTTTGGGCCCAATCTAAACTGTATTTGACAGTGACATTATTCATCTCAATCAATTAAATACAGTCTATGGTTTTACCAGTGGTGAGCCGTCAGGGCCAGCAAGGCCTTCTCTGCTGGCCTAAACGTGAAAGGCGTGAAATACACGGCCCGCCACTGGGTTTTACCACATATATGCCCACAACAGTGAGTGGGTGCTGCATATTGATCAATTAGAGATGACAGCTTAGTAGAGAAGAATGGACAAAATCTTTAAAGTATTTTGATAAAAAAAATATTTTAATTGCAATGTTACCTATGTATTTAATGGAATACTATGCAATGGAAACATGAGCTAAAAGTCATTTTTTTGTCCTTCTCTCCCATCTGTTTAGATTTGAGGTACACCCTCTCAAAAGAAAAGTTGATCTCTCAATCAGCTTTACTTGCATGCAACCGCTTCAGAGGTGCTCATACTGGAGAGAGAATTTGCGAAGAGTTTGAACAGAGATGTGAAGATTATAAAATGAAGAAGTTGGACCACATTATCTGTGATAACGCCGCGAACATGAAAAAAGCTTTCACTACGTGCTTTCCCGGTCAAGAGGATGAAGAGGATGACGTTGCCCTTGATGATTCTGACATGTAGAATGACTTGTCACCAGAGGAGCAAGAGAGGGTTGAGCATTTTTCAGGGCAAAGTCTCAGACACAAATGCAGTGTTTTGCACATACACTTCAATTGGTTGTTAATGCAGCCATTGCAAAAGCCTCCAGGTTGAGCCACATTCTCCATACAAGCTGCTCATTCAAGGAAATGTTTGAGAGTGACTTTGGTCAGCGTGGAATCCCTGCCTCTGTTGCCACGCGCTGGAATTCCACTGTTAGGCAACTGAAAGCAGTGCTCAGCTGTGATCACCTAAAGCTTTCTACGCTTCTAGCTAATTTGGGACACAAGGACACAGTATTCACAGTGTGGAATCAGATTCAGAGTGGAATCAGATTCAAGAACTGGTGTATATCCTTCAGCCTTTTGCGGAAGCCACAGATATCACGCAGGGAGAAAAAAACGTCACCATAAGCGCTGTGGTACCCTGTGTCCTTTCTCTCAATCACCACCTGGAAAATGAAAAAGGGAACATGTGCTACATGGGTGGTTTGATCTGTAGCCTACAAACATCACTCCAAAGACGGTTCAGAGGAATCTTTGTGAATGTGTGGATGGCAGAAGAATCATGTGACAAGCAGTCAGTGCCCTTCTCCGACCCTCTATACCTAAAGGCTGCTCTCCTGGATCCTTCATTTGGCAGCATGTGGTTGACCCATGATGTTTTGGTCCCTGAAAACAACAAGGAGGCTGTCTCAATGATGATAAAAGGTAAACAGTTTTATAGTAAATAAAATGTAAAGTCAACCCATGTCATAACTCGTATTTTGGGGGGTGGTGGGGGTTCATACTATTACAGACTGTCATTACATGGTTGATACTGGTACTCAGTATTCAACAGCGTCTTTCGTGATGACTGTATTTGCCTTTACTCACCAGATTTGATTCTCAAAGAGGCTTGCAAGACCACCCCAACCCCCTGTGAGCAGGAGGACCAAGCCAGAGCCAGAGCATCAGTCCGGACTGTTCTCAGCATACCGCAAGAAGCAGAAGAAAGATTCAGGTTGTAGCCCCCTTATTCAGCTGAACCACTACTTGGATGTTTGTGATGGACAGAGTGTCCTTCAGTTTTGGGCCATGAACAGGCATACCTTCCCCTCTTTGTTCAAGGTGGCGATAAGAGTTATGGCAATCCCTGCATCAAGTGCACCTGTTGAGCGTGTATTCAGTCATGGCGGGATAATAATGCGACCCCATCGCTCACAACTGAGTGTTCTAAGTTCTGTCAAATGACATTTTTTTGCAAATGCAATGCATTGTAAATGGCTTTTCACCATTTGTTTACACAGAAACACTCTCTCTACACACACACACACACATGCATACACTCTCTGTCTCTCTCTCACACATACACACACACACCACTCTCTCATACACACACACATTCACAAATACTAGGCCTTATTACACTGTTTCTATTTCTGAAGGAGTAATGGACAAGTCACATCATTCAAGTTCATTTTTTAATGCAATGTTTTTTGCTACATATTTGAAATATTTGTTGCAAATAAAAGTCCAGCACTTTAAGACGGTTGTCTTCCAGCTTATTATAATTCTATGACTTGACTTGTGACTTAGTCGACCAAAGCTATGACTTGACTTGACTTGACTCGACTCTCACAAAATGACTCGAGACTTGCTTGAGACTTGAAGGTTGTGACTTGAGACTTACTTGTGACTTGCACATGTGTGACTTACTCCCACCTCTGGTTAACCAACGGAGCTGAGTACCGTGGACACAACATGAGGAGCATCGTGGTCAACCCGGATAGCTTTCTAATAACTACACTTTGTCTACAAGTGTGACTGCCGTCTCCAGCGGGTTGGCTAAGCTAACTGCCTGGCGCTGTATGTGAGTACTCGGGGTAACTCCGCTATCAGGGTCGAGTTTTGTTTTATGACATATCTAGCATATGCAACTGATGTATTATGATTCGAGTGTATATACTAGCAACCATTGCCTCATAATATATTGCAATTGTGATGCGCGTTGACGACATTTGCGTTATGTATTTAAGAACGTGTGTGTGGCCTGCGGCATGTAAACACAGAGAAGGGAGAGACGACGTTGAGTTCGGTACCGGAGAAGAGGTGCCTAGTAATGCACTACGGTTATTTAAAGTTTCTCTCATACGCGATTGATTGAATATGAATACGAGTGTATGTACTAGTGGAGAGTACTTGGTATTTAAATAGCTACACTTTGGCGAGAATTGTGACTGCTGTCTCCAGCGAGTTGGCTAAGCTAACTGGCTAGCACTGTGTGTGAGTACTCTGGATAACTCCCTATCAGGGTCAGGTTTTCTTTTGTCATGTCTAGGGCCGTTTCTAACTTTTCGGGGGCCCTATCCAAAATGTTGTTTGGGGGCCCCTATTTTGTGAAACTATGGTGGAGGGATTCCAAACCCTTTAAGGTGGTCCGGATTTAACATTTAAATGCATCAATCCATTTTTTTCTCTCAAATTCAAATGAAACATCTCAAGTTGACCCCAGCAATTTAAACCTACAGAAAATCATAATCATTGCGAAACACTGGGGCTCCCCTACATCAAGAAACTCCTGAAAATGTACAGGATTTACCAAATCTGCATTATAACATCTATACATATATACAGTATATATATATACTGTGTATATATATATATATATATATATATATATATATATATTCTTGGTGCTG
>OMNS01079963.1:0-15411 GCA_900303225.1 Laemonema laureysi
TTGACTCTTAACTTTATTGTGCAAGTAAATGGGAACATGAAACTGGAATAATAAAAACATGATAAAATTGTCTCGTCGGTCTTCATTTTTGACTGTGTATGTATGTACTGTATGTATCAGGAGCTCAGGTTTATGTCGGATATACATTATATAAAAGAACAAAAGCCACCACACACTTTGTGTTTATAGTTGAAACGTTTTTATTGACTTTAAAACAGAAACCAGCCTTCATAATCCTCTGTATTGAAAGTAAAAAATAAATGTCTTTGTTGTTGTACCGGTAATTTTATTTAGTCCAATTTCCCCCCCTCAACTGAATCCAGGGTGAAATGGAGTTGAATGTGAAGAGGTATCGGTGGTAGAGGCACAAGGTGTGGTGTTACGCACCAGACACGTAAGAGAAACGATAGCATTTGACGCTTTTTTTAAAACAACACAAACATATCAAAGAGCAAACCATCTACATTAATGTGCATTCAATGTCTACTTCAAAACATCAACCCAATGTGCAGTTTGAATGTAAAAAAATATATAGTCATTTCACATGTGTTGCTGAGTGATTGATAAGAGGCCAACACAATTACAATGAAAGCCAGCCATGATCATTGTCAACACAGGGGATAAATATATATGATAGGATTACAGCAACCTGCTAATGTACCTTGCGGCCACAGACTGACCACTGCACGTACCGATGTTGTTTCTATGATTTTCAATTCAACTTGACGCAAACAGTACCTTCAAAATTGTAATACTTTTCCAAGGATACTTTTCCCAAAAACTCCCAGACTCTGTTTCCCCACACCAAGTCAGTGTGTGCATGTTTATACAGCTGTAACATACAATGAAAATAAAAAACCCTTTTCCTTTGGCTGCAACCATTCTGTGACCCTACTCAATAGCTTTGTACCCGGTGAAGACAGGGCTCCTTCAGAAGATAATAACAAATTATCAATTTTTCAAAATTATTTTAGAATTATTATTGGACGATTTACTATTCACAAATAGTAAATCATAATGAAACTGAGGTAATTAAAATAGCAATGCGAGAGAAAAAAAAACAACAGAAAACAGGAAAACGATGTTGAACAACCTGAATGTGCTTCCGATAAACTCTGACATTAACCCCGACAGTCTCGCTCAGATGTGGGCTGTGGGTTAAAGCTTCATCTGAATCAGGACTTCTCTGATGTCAGGGCACAGTCAAAAGATGCTGACAACACCTTGCAGATGGACTGGGCTTGCTCCTGTAAAAAATACAATACATGTATTCATATATAAATATATACGAGAGGACATTAAGCATAATCCAAGAGCACCTGTTCTCATTTTTACAGCACTGCCACCCTAACTAGGGGGAGGATAGCATAGTTGCTCGGGTGGGACTAGGGTTCCTGGATCAGTGGTACTGGGTTTTATCCCCCCCCATGGTCACAGCCCCAAAAAGGTCCGATGCAGGACACACAGCAGGAGGCCAGACCTGGAGGTCTACTCACCGCGCAGCTGCACTGGTAGACCCAGATGCTGCAGCGTTCCTGCTGGGCGTCCGTGGTCTTCAGCGCCAGGAGGTTCTTCCCCGCTCCCAGGCCGTCGTCGTAGCACAGCATGCGCACGATCAGGTACAGAGGGTGGCGATGTAACACGTCCTGGAAGGGGAGAACACCCGTCACTCTACGTGGATGTGTTGTTACTACCAGGTTCAACCATGTCAATGCTATTAACATGACACGTAAATGAAACAAACTAGCAGGCCATGTCCTAAACTGATCTGATCCCTCACCTAATGTGTATCATATGCATACTTGTAGTAAGGAAGTGGGTTACTTACACACTGGTCCAAGGAGGCCACTTTGACTCCATACTTGGACACCCCCAGGATCATCTCGTCCTCCCCGGGCACAAACGGCAGCTTTCCGTCTTGCTGTCAAAGGAAGAAGCCTGTTAAATTGTGTTTAATCTAGCCTGTTAACTTCTTCTTCTACTACTTGTATCTCATAGGAAAAAGTAGATATGTACTGCAACCTACTAATAAATGTTCAGACTTCTCATATTGTGCTCCAGTACAGTGGTTCAGTAAAAGCTCCTACCTGTGCAGCATCAATGTAGTTGATGAGGCTCAGGGGCTCCTGGAGGGTCCTGCTCATGTCAAACTGCAGCTTCTCAATGGCACCAACATACTTCACCCTGAACTCGGCGCATGCCTCTGATGAACTGTTACCTACAACGACGATAACTCAATCGAAACCGCACAAAAAGGGAAGCAAGAATTTCATTCAATTCTTCTAAATGTTTTGGTTTTCGTTTATTTCTTACCTGAGCTCTTAGTGGAGTCTGTGTCGAGGCTCGCGACAGTGCTCGATCTGGAGAGACCTCCCAGACTGGAGTCAACAGACTACAAAGTAACAGAAACACTTTTAAGAAATAGAACGACTGACGTAATATATACTAATGTGCGCACGTCGCTTTGAGCGTGTCTGTTTCCTCGCCTCCCGTCTGTGAGGGGGTGGAGGGTGGGAGTACCTTGCTTTTTGTGCTGATCTCACTGCTCTGAGAACTGCTGCTGCTGTGGCGCTTCTTGACCTTTCGGAACATCATTCACCATGACGACAGCCGAATTATCCTGCGCGGCGAATATAAAAATTAACAGTCTGTTGATTCTCGTTCAGGGCAATGGGTCACATCATTTGATATCACCGCCTTCTGTATGCGACAGCATGGTGTACTCGGTGTAGGCAGTCGAGCCCGTTGCTCGTAAACATGATGTCACCTGGTGAATTGCATTACGTTTCGGCACTACAAAAATATACTCGAAGCTGTCCGATATGCGGAAAATCAACCAGTATCGGATATAAAGTTTATTTCCCCACCGCTGATCTGCGCGAGCTGGGTAGAAACTCTTTAATTAATTATTTTAAAAAATTATTGCAAACTAAACCGGTTGCTAGGATAAACACTGTTAATTTATTCATTAACTTTAACAAACGGCGACTTGTATGCGGCAGTTGCAAATACGAGCGATGTACATTTGGGCAGGGCGTACCTTTATCATGAGCGGCTGAATTTGGGTATTTTGGCGGATTTGGTTTGGCTGCTTTCAGTTTATAGAGTTGAGTTAACCCCGAAGCTTCCTTTGCGCTCCGCAGCCTCCACCCAACTTCACTTAAAGGGGACACGACGAGGTAACAAAAAGTGTTCATCAAGATGACATACTGGCGCGCATGTGATCGTCGGTCTCGGGGAACACACTCTATTCGACCAGGCTATCGTGATAGCGACCACAGCGACGCATAGGCTAACATATTATTTGGGATATATATTTTTTCAAATACCAATGCATCGTTCTCGACGCAACATTCACTGGGAACCATAAACTACGGACATTGATTCTTGTCGGATGTATTTTGGTTCTCACCGGAAGTGTATATGTCCATGGACCGCCCCGCCCTACCATTCATTCATCAACAGAAGCACGCATAAACTGTGTTTTGATAACTGATTCTGCTGTCTCCCAAACATGGTTTAGCGTATTTATTTTACCCCTCGATATATTTGTTTAAGCAGCAATGGCCGCGAAACGTAAAGTGGAAGTGACTGTACCCGCAGAGGAAAGTGACCAGCTCCTTATTCGACCATTGTGAGTTCACATCTGTAATGTATTATACGTCTTGATAACCCAATGGCTATACCTTTGCACGTTACAACTGTGTATATCACGCAGGGGTGCTGGTCAGGAGGTTGGCAGGTCATGCATTATCCTGGAATTCAAAGGCAGGAAAATAATGGTAATTACGTGGAACATTCTTATTGTATATACAATTATTATATATGGTAATAACGGTGCACTCTGTATGCTAATCACTGCAAGGAAAAAGTATGATTCTGAAGGCATTCCTAACCACACTAAACTATTGATTTGATGTATTTAGATTTATTTTATTTATATTTTTATTGTAAAAGTAATTCATGTTTTTGTTGATTTCATGACATTGATGGCCCTGTCCTTTAACAATAAATGTAAAAAATGTAATTTGTTTTCTACACATGTACTTGTTGTTATTAGTAATGCAAATCGTACTATTTATTGCTAATATGTAATGCCTGTGTGACTTGATGTCATCTGTGGAGTGCAGCTGGACTGTGGCATCCACCCAGGATTGGAGGGGATGGATGCCCTCCCCTACATCGACCTTATTGACCCTGCAGAGATAGACCTGCTGCTCATCAGCCAGTGAGTGAACACATTGAAGAAGAGGAGTGCACCTACCTCATTAAAATACATAATGCAAATTGTCTATTTATATTATATTATACATTGCAGCCATTTACACTTACAATCATATTATTTATATTGTGTTGGTGGATTAAGCTTTTAGATTTTTTTAGGTTTTGGAGGAAGTGTATTTCTACAGCGGCAAGTCTACACTTCAGATATTAATCTAACGTTTGATTTGTGAGATTATATTAAATATAATAATATATGAAACGTCTGTGTGAATTTGAGCTTTTTATTTAATATGAGCTAGAATCAGATAGAATCTGTGGGTACCACTACCAGATACCATCGTGTAACCTGGACCTCTGCCTCCCTCCGGCAGCTTCCACCTGGATCACTGTGGAGCACTGCCCTGGTTCCTCCAGAAGACCAGCTTCAAAGGCCGGACCTTCATGACCCACGCCACCAAGGCCATCTACCGCTGGCTGCTGTCTGACTACGTCAAAGTCAGGTTAGAAGCGCCGTTTGATTCTGGACAAAGAAAAAGTTGTTATAAAATACCCTGCAGTGTTAGAGAATGCGTGTTCGACTCCCGGTGGAAAGATTCTCGGCCTGATGCCCAATGCTTCCTTGTGTGCAAGATGCCTAACCCCTACCTGCTAGTAATAAATCACTGTAAGTCGCTTTGGATAAAAGCATCTGCAAAATGATTCAATTAGGAAATAGTAGTGTTAGTACATATGATGTTCAGGGGTATAAGTATCTCTCTCTGTATATAATGTACGTATAATCTGTACCACCGATGTGATCGATTGACGGCAGCAACATCTCTGCTGACGACATGCTGTACACTGAGACGGACCTGGAGGACAGCATGGATAAGATCGAGACCATTAACTTCCATGAGGTCAAAGAAGTAGCCGGGATCAAGTTCTGGTGCTACCACGCCGGGCACGTCCTGGGGGCGGCCATGTTCATGATCGAGATCGCTGGCGTCAAGGTAATTTGGGGGGGACCGACTCATTTATTTTATTTTAGTATTCAATGTTTGGTTAGTAGATTTAGTTAGTTAACAACTTTACTACGATAAAAATAACTTACGTAGAACCGTGTCTCTTGCGTCTTGCCGCAGCTTACTTTTTTCTCCCTGTTCTCCTTAAGCTGCTGTACACCGGAGACTTCTCCCGCCAAGAGGACAGACATCTGATGGCAGCCGAGATCCCCAGCGTCAAACCAGATATTTTAATCATAGTACGTTCCGAAGAGCGCCGCGTGTGTGTACACATGTCATACAATATGAACCAACACTCGCTGTAGAGGAAGGCGGTTCTCATGCTGAGATTTGTGTTCACAGGAGTCCACCTACGGCACACACATCCACGAGAAGAGGGAGGAACGGGAAGCCAGGTTCTGTAACACCGTCCATGACATCGTCAACAGGGAGGGCCGCTGTCTGATCCCAGTGTTCGCCCTGGGCAGAGCCCAGGAGCTGCTGCTCATCCTGGGTGAGAAATATACGCTCTGCAAGTCCTGCTTTTCTGGAGGTTGTTTTGACGACCGTATTTTAGTCCTACTTGACTCTGAGCTGATGAAAGTGATGCGCTGTGATGTATTGAATAATAATAATAATACTTTATTCATAAAAAATGAGAAGAGGTTTACAAAACCACAGTAAAATCACAATAAAAACGAACGAAAAAGATAAAGGTAGAGGCACGTAGAAGCACGGTGAAGTGCTCATAAAACCAATGATCCAAACAACTCCCGAAAGACACGAACAGACCGTGAAGGTTTGATAACATCTATAATGAATAGCCGGCACCGTGGTATCCATAAGGGAAGACGCTGAGGTCGCGTTGTGACGTCTCCTCTCCCCTAGACGAGTACTGGCAGAACCACCCCGAGCTCCACGACATCCCCATCTACTACGCGTCCTCGCTGGCCAAGAAGTGCATGGCGGTCTACCAGACGTACGTCAACGCCATGAATGACAAGATCCGCAAGGCCATCAACATCAACAACCCGTTTGTGTTCAAGCACATCAGCAACCTCAAGGTACGAAGACGAACCAGCGGTGAAACGCGACGCATGCGTTCGCGTAGACGAACGCGGGGGGGAGTTGAGAGAGCGTCGGATAAAAGCGCTCGTCTTGTTCTCTCCTCAGAGCATGGATCACTTTGACGACATCGGCCCCAGTGTCGTCATGGCGTCTCCGGGCATGATGCAGAGCGGCCTGTCCAGGGAGCTGTTCGAGAGCTGGTGCACCGACAAGAGGAACGGCGTCATCATCGCCGGCTACTGCGTTGAGGGAACGCTGGCCAAGGTGCCGTTTGCGATACTGAACGGATAAATTCACATGACGAATCTCCTCTGACAACAATGCAATCGTACAACGTCAAAGTGGAGGGACTATGCCTAATGCAGGCAACATGCACTTGCAGTAAGCTCGCCAGAGGTGGCGATGTCGCTCTGGTTTAGTTATGTTTAGTTAAGCTCTTTAATGAACAACGTTGCATGCATATAGGGAGGTGATGTTTGATATAAATCTGTACAAAGTAAACATTGTACATTGCACCTCCGGCGCGTCCCCCTGCAGCACATCATGTCTGAACCCGAGGAGATCACCACCATGTCAGGCCAGAAGCTGCAGCTGAAGATGTCCGTGGACTACATCTCCTTCTCGGCCCACACCGACTACCAGCAGACCAGCGAGTTCATCAGGGCGCTCAAACCACCGCACGTGGTAGGAGGAGCGGCTGCCTCTGTTAGAGCGGGTCCACACGGCCATATTGTTTAAAAAGAATCATATTTTTTTGGCATGTTCCGCTTCAGATCCTGGTCCATGGAGAGCAGAATGAGATGGCCCGTCTGAAGGCTGCCCTCATCAGGGAGTACGAGGACAACGACCAGGTCCACATCGAGGTCCACAACCCCCGCAACACAGAGGCCGTCACCCTCAACTTCAGGGGGGAGAAACTGGCCAAGGTGACCACCCTGCCAGGAACCTTTAGTAGCGTCTCACTTTCCCTGTAATGCGATGTATTTACCGTATGAGAATGAGAATGATATATATGATGAAAATCACTTGAATCCTGGTTCCCTCCTCAGGTCATGGGGTCTCTGGCGGATAAGAAGTGTGTCCAGGGCCAGCGAGTGTCGGGCATCCTGGTGAAGAAGAACTTCAACTACCACATCCTCACCCCCTCAGACCTGTCCAGTGAGTAGCTCTTTGTACAAAACCGAGAGCACATACTGTAGCTGTAATAGCTCAAGCAAAGTCTTTCACACTTAAAAAAACAACAACATACATCCCAACATCCTGTTTGGTCCGTGTTGCAGCGTACACAGAGCTGGCTATGAGCACAGTGAAACAGACACAGGCCATCCCCTTCACAGGCCCTTACTCCCTGTTGGTCTGCCATCTGAGGAACCTTACCGGTAAGAAGAGTAATCTCTTGTTCCGGTCTGTTGTATATCAATACATGTGTTGGAGAGAAGCCTGTGTGGATCTTGTGGTTTGGCTTCTTGAATGCAGGTGATGTGGAGGAGCTGGATGGGATGGAGAAGAACACCCTCAAGATCTTTAAGAGCATCAGCCTGGTCCACGAGGTGGGAATGGTGATGCTGGAGGTCAGTAGCACCAATGGTCTAATAAGATTAGGGGTAGCGCTTTGTCTTCTGTGATTCCTGCTGCTGCTGCTACTACAGATCCTTCTGGATCTTATATAAGATATAAGTCTCTGTTCTTCCCTCCTCTGCCAGTGGATAGCCAACCCTCTGAATGACATGTATGCTGACGCTGTCACCACGGTGGTGCTGGAGGTCCAGTCAAACCCCAAGGCTCAGAAAGGTGGGTTTAAGTTGACACAGTGTGTGGATAGCTTAGCTTAGTTCCTTTCCTATGCAAGTTCTGTTATGGTCTTGTGGTTTCTTCGACAGTGATGGAATCCCAGTGTGTCATTGTGGACATGGAGGTCTACCAAGCCCGGCTGGAGGTCATGTTGCAGTGAGTGTTCTTTTGGGTTCATCTATATCCTCACTGACACATTGACACAAATAATTAATAATAACTCAATCTCGGAATCCCGATCCCAAACTCTTGTGTCTACAGATTCTGCATTAATATGCAGATTTTTGTGTATAGATATGAATAATAGCTATAATATGAATTAGTCAAATATTAAATATGAATCAATAAAAATATACATATACAAATTTCATTATTACACATAAAATGTTTCGACAAAAATGATACACCACATTTGGTTTATAATGACATACCGGCGACATATGACATAGTGGTGACCTTTGTGTTGAATGTTAAAAATCTACAGAGACATGTTTGGCGAGGACTGTGTGGAGTTCAGAGACAGTAGTAACCTCGCTGTGACAGTGGATGGAAAGACGGTCCTGATCTGCCTGGAAACGAGAGTGGGTCATCATGAACATCTTCACAACCTTACCCAGCAATGATTACAAGTGTTGTATAATTAATACTCATCCTCGTCCATGTCTTCCTTCCTGTGGTGGTGGTGGTCGTCCTCCTCCTCCTCTCTCCTCTCCTCGGGCCCAGACGGCGTGTTACGAGGATGAGGGCACAGAGGACGACTCCCTGAAGGAGATGGTGGAGCTGGCTGTGCAGAGGCTCTACGATGCCCTCAACCCTGTTATCTGAGGGGGTCCCACGGAAACACAGTGCACACCATCGCTCATTCCAGCAGTCCTGAAGCAGCTGAGACCACTGGCGTCTATTAGTCGTACCCCTGTGTTATTCTGTCTATGGCCCCTGACAAGCATGTACTCATATACTTCATTCGTGACCGGATGACTTGCAGAGTAGAGGGCATTGTGGGTAATTCGGCAGAATTATATTTAGGTTTTTTTGCACAATAATGAAGCTGAACGCTTGGGAAGCACGTGTGACTGAATTATGACGTGGATTATAGCCGAGGTGAACATCAGCAAAATATGCTATAGCTAGAATGGACTGGAATAGTCCTCCCATCCTTTTATATACCGTATGACGGCGTGCTCATGAATTGGATACATTTTTATTAACTGTTAATTAACAGCGTCTGTGAATTTACTAAGTAATGCACGTTGCCCTAAATGGTACTGCATATTGATTTGCATTTAATGTTGTTCAATATGTTGTGAGTAGTGTCGAGCAGTATAATATGCATTATAGATTTATTTTATTTATTTGTTTGTCTACTAAAAAAATATTGATTCTTATTCTGCCTTGTTTTTTTGTCATGTAACTCCTTCAATTTTTCAACGTAGAAACTTAATTCAAACATCAAAACGTTCAGCTCAATTAGGATGTTATTGCTATTATTTTTGTAATTCATACCTTTAATACTTTCTTAAATATTCAATGTTTTCTGGGAAATTTTCCCCATTGAAGTGAATGGAGGAAGTTTTCATTTTCATGCATTTTCAACATCTATCTACTCATTCATACTTTCAGGTAGAAACTCCATTCAAACTTTAAAATGTTCCTCATACATTCTTGGTGTTAATCAACTGCCATTGAAACCTTTTTCAAATATTAAACTTTGTTTGGAGCTTAGTAAAAATGGCCTTCTCTGATTTTTATATTAGTGTGTATTGGACAGAATGTTCAGAGCTAGAGGGGGGAGAGTTGACAGCAGCTGTACATTTTTAATTAACCCTTAAAAATTGCTCTAACTTACACAATTTTTATTCTTCATGCATCATACATACACACAACATTTTTGTGCTCTTTCAAACAATGGAGCTATGGAAACAAACAGACGTACCGTCTTTGAGCGAGAAGCAGGAGCGTGACAGGTGCGCCTAATCTCTGTGAAATTGCGTGTCTGAGACGAGACTTACTTAACTGTTAGCATCACCATGGCAACCTTTTTGTTTACCTTTTAAATGTTGTTAGACTAATGCATCATTGAAATTACGACTGACGTCACCCACTTGTATACCATAGACCAGGGGTGTCAAACTGCCGACGTATATTGTACTCTGACGACCGACACTGCCTCATGACACAAAAGACACCGGGTTTTCACCCTTGAAGCACAAACATGTACTCCCCTTCCCATCTGTCTTGAAACTGCCTTCCATCTGTATCAACTTTTCTCTTCCTGTACATTTTGGGATCATTTGTACGCAGTTCTACAGACTCCACCTGTAGTCGCCGTAGTAAATACCGCTGTGGATACGCTGCACTCTACTGGCGGGATGCCGTCATTTCGCGGGTAACATAATTGACATGCATTGTGGGAGATGTAGTTTATGGTCAATGCATGCAGCGCAGTGTAGATTTTTAAAAAAATATATAAACAGTCATAAACCTTAAGCCACATTTGGCCCGCGCGCCTTGTGTTTGACGCAGGTGATTTAGAGTTTTATAATTGTAGGGTTAGTTCTTTCATAGAGTAAGTTCTTTGAGTAAGTTTCTTTCAAGATACTTTTTATTTATTTATTTATTACCAGTGTTGTTTGTGATTGATTGATTTGTATTCTCAAGCTCAGACACCCAGAAACACTAAAAGCATTTTGATACTGTAGGCTGGAGTGGATAGGAGGAAAATGTCAACAATAATCTTTGTAAAGGTCAATGCTAATCACATCAGCATATTGTATTATAATTTGGTGATCTGAAGGCATATTGCACAAATGTATCAAAGAAGACGTTCATAGTCTTCCAGACAAATGAATCCATTAATTTCAGTAGACACATCTGGATTTAAATAAAAGAAAACTGACATTTCGTACATTGTCCTGTGGTGCAAGACAATATATATAATATATAATACATTTTACACTATACATACGATAGACTCCGTGAACTTTCATCTCATATAATTATGTTCCTTTCTTTAAATTGAACAAGATGGTCATTGCAATTGCGAGAATCATCCAAATAGACACGGCCATAATCGCATCAAACTTCCATTCATGCATCTCTGCCTGTTTCTTTCGTATCATCTCTTCTTTGCGTACTTGCATGTCTCTCTGTTTTTGAAGTTGCTCACCATAGTGGGACTTTATAAAGTTATCGAAGTTGAAGATTTTCTGGCTATCCACACCCATGACGGAGTGACGCGCCCTCGGCGGCTGCTTTGTGGAGCTGGTCGTCTCCTTGGCTGAGGGTGTCGAAACCCCAACCAGATCCGACGGACTCAAAATGCCGCGGTCGTATTTCTTCTTCAATGCCTTGTTACCCAACACATTGTAAGCCTCGCTAATGTCAGAAAAACGAAATGTGGCATCTTCGCTACCCGTGTTCTTGTCAGGGTGATAACGGAAAGACTGCTTGTAGTATGCCGTCTTGATCTGAGCATGTGTGGCACTGGGAGACACCTCGAGAACATCGTAGTAGCCCGTTTTGGTTTTGTACAGCGGTTCACGGGAACTGTTGTTGTTGCCACTGTACGGTCTAACGAGAAACACTTGTGCGGATCCCCACATGTTGCCCAAAAGACACTGTTCTCCACGTTTCATTCTTTCGATCCATGCCACTCTTGAACGTTTTGATGTAATCCAACATCTGAGCCGAGTACTTCTCGGTAACTTCTCTGTTGTTGCATAACATGCCGGCTGACCTGAAGCGGTCACCTCTTGGGAAGGTGGACTGTTGAAAACTTCGCCAGCGCTATTTTTGTCGACAGGGCAATTTCCCAACCAACAAGGCCGGGCATGGACTACATTTTCATTCTGATGACAACCGTCAACATTTAGCAGAGAACTGCTACATGTTCTATTTGAAAAATATAAGGCTCCCTTTCCGATTTGTGATCTTAGTAGAGCCATGTTGTTGACATTTGCAAAGTTTACTTCCGTGGGCAAAGTTTACTTCCGTGTAGAAAACAACTCAAAATATCTACAGCGCCCCCTGTATGTCATATCGTGTGTGGTTATCAACAAATAAATATACAAATAAATAAATACTAGAAGAATATATTTTATTTATATTTTTTTAATTTCGTATTCGCTAAGACGACTTAGATTTTACTATATATAGAAACATTGCCGCATATACCTCAAACCCCAAATTCAACGTCCAGAGTAGAACGCAAGTGAGAGAAATGCCGGAAGTTTGGTTGTCTCGCGCTCCCAGCCACTGGCCAGGTTCACAATGTCCAAAACAAACACAATAGTTTGGCCTAAGTTGGTTTTATTCGGCGACTCTATCACACAGGTTGGTGAATTAATTCAATATTATTTTGCAATAGATAGTAACGACAAGCCATGGTCGTACAATGCATTCCTTCATGTTGTTGAATCTTCAAATGATTGGTTCTGCTAGCTCGTGTTTTGAATGAACCGAGGGCCAGCAGGTTCTGTTCACCTGAGTGACATTGTGATGTCCACTCCTTTCAGTTTTCTTTTCAACCTAATGGATGGGGTTCAGACATCGCGAACAAACTAGCTCGGTGAGCGGTTTATAGTTCCTTTCTCTTTGGTGCACAGTGTGCAGCTCAATCACAAACATAAGCATGCAGCACTGCACATGTGGATGGACACAACACTTTAATATTTAAAAACGTTCGCCCTATTAGAAAGTGTGACGTGGTGAACAGAGGACTATCCGGGTACAATTCCAGATGGGCAAAGCTTCTCCTGCCTCGACTCTTCCCCAGCAAAACTTCAGAGAACATAGTGGCTGTTACAGTCTTTTTTGGTGCCAACGACTGTGCTCTTGAAGGTATTATATTAGTTACATGTTTGCGTGTCTAGCCTACCTTATTTCATCGTTCATTGTTATCGTACAAACTTGACTTGGTTTCCCTAAACTGTTCAGTTGTCAATATATGATGTATAAACTCAAGCCACCAGTTTGGTTGATCCATGACAAAATATATTCATTGCCTTATGTTTCTCTTGGTCCTAGACAAGAACCCCCAGCAGCATGTCCCTTTAAATGAGTACTCTGAGAACCTGAAGGAGATAGCCGGACACCTGGCATCAGTAGGGGTGTCTTTGGACCGGGTCATCTTCATCAGTCCCCCTCCTCTTCACGAGGCCACCTGGGAGAAGGAGTGCCTCCTTAAAGGTGATTTGGGCAGTATGCTGTTCTTTACCCTAAAATCTATATAATCTCTACCCTACATACTTTTGGTAATCTAACAGGAGCAGGATAGATGTGGGTGTGACTCCCAACCTAAAGGTTGTGGGTTCGACCCCCAATGTCCACTGTAGGCATTCTTGAGCAAGATTCCTAACCCCCTTACCTGCTCCTTAATGACCTGTGTCTAAAATTCACTTTAAGTCGCGTTGGATAAAGCGTTGACTGAATTCAATTAGGCTAACCATACCACCATGTCCCTCCATCCTCCAGGAGGGCCTCTTAATCGTCACAACTCTGTAGCAGGGAGGTACGCCCAGGCATGTGTTGAGGCAGCCAGGCAGTGTGGGGTAGAAGCCCTGGATCTCTGGACCCTCATGCAGAAAGATGGACAGGTGGGAACTGCATCTAAACTTAACTTGATTACCATGAGCTACTTTAGAATCCCTCAGCAGGCCCAATAGCCAAATATGAAGTTCTCAGACATTGTTTTCATCCTTGCAGGACTACTCGGCCTACCTCTCTGACGGGCTGCACCTCTCCGATAAGGGAAACCAGTTTGTGGGCGAGCAGTTGTGGAGTCTGCTGGAGGGCCGTTTGGCAAACCAACCCTTTATCCTGCCCTACTGGGGGGACGTGGACCCCAAGGACCCCGAGAGCAGTCTTCTCTGCGGCTAGCCTGGAAGATACACAGCTCAAAACCTCCATATGTTCCTCAGTGAACTGTATCTCATGCATATTGAGACAGAATTGTATGAACCGCTGAACACCAGGTGAACTTTAAACCTGGTAATAGTACCATTATACTATTATCACAATGTGATGTTAAAATGCACAATAAAGCTTTTTTTTTAAATTTTTTATTACATTTATTTGACACATGTACAGTAAGCATACTTTTAAGCTCTACAATGGACAAATACTTTGCATAAAAACTAAATTCACATCATCTTTATCCAACACAATGCAGCTGTGTTCTTGACCTATAAAACAAACGTTACATTTTCAACACGACGCATCAGTGGATGGTATCGGCTTCAAATGTTACAAGTGCATAGAAACTGCACACCCACCCACTCACATTTCTTGGCTTTCTGTACACATCAGAACACAGATCAGATGATAATAAGGCTTAGAAATCATTGAAGGCACTATACTGTTCATCAAGGGTCAGGGTTCATTAGAATGAGATCAACTCAAAGAAAGCACGCACAACAACCTATCATCAAGCAACAGTGTAAAAACAAAATGAGAAAAAATAAAAAAACAACAACCATCTGGTCCAATTGTTAATACTGGGGAGCCCAAGTTTCACACTGATCAGTAATGCCTCTTAAAACAGTTCACCAGCCACTTAAAACTACCCTTAAAGCTTTGCGGCACATACATATATTTTTAGTTTATGCTTTGACACGTGTAACTTAAAAAAAAAAAGAAAAAAAGTCCAGTAATCTACGTGTACAAAACCAACATGAGATCATTCAGTAGTTTTTCTAAAACGGCAGTCTCTGGCTTTACGAGACTACGTCAGCGGCGTGTGTGTGTGTGTGTGTGGTCCTCAGGGCTCTCTTGAGTGCTAAACCCTCTCTTTGTCAATATTAGGTGTGACTTAAAAAAGACAAAACGCATATCAATGTGTAATGAGTAAATAAAAAAAAACAAATGTAACTAAAATATTCATATCTATGTCTTGGGTGGTTGCTCCCTTCCAAGTATGGGTACAGTTATGTGCGTGTGTGCTGTGTGCTGTGTGCCTCAACACTCGGTCTCTTTGGTGTCAACGCAGGCCTGCCTGTGTAGCCGCCGGCGCTCCCGGCCCCCCGGGTTCAGCTCGGTCAGATCCTCGTAGGAGGACTTCGTATCCGACGAGCAGGCTGCGCCGGTTGTGAACTCGTCCCCCGGCGGGCCCTCCTCTCCGGGGTGAGAGTCGAGGCTGGTGTCCTCCTGGATGGTGTCCATCCGCGTCCCCCCGGGGAGGCCGCAGCTCAGGCCTGAGGCCGGGGTAACACTGCTGCCTGTGGGGGAGTCCCCCGCTGGGCCCAGGTGCGGCGGTTGTTGTTGTTGCTGCTGCTGGTGTTGGTTTGTTGCTGGCTGGAAGGAGGGCGCGGTCTGGCCGCCGGAGAAGGAGGGAAGTGGAGGTTTGACGATG
>OMNS01079968.1:0-13496 GCA_900303225.1 Laemonema laureysi
CACGGCAGAAGGAAGTACGGAAATCTAGGAGAGAGAGATCAATTGTACGTAACGAAGGTGTTCTCTGAATGCAACGGGAAGAAGTTGCTTCAGTGGATTCACCGGTCGATGAAGCGTGAGTTTGAGTTTGAAGGTTAATAAAATCGGAGGCATATAAAGTAACAGTTCGAATACAAAAGTAACCAAGTGGCCATGTTTACATAGACATCTATAACAGGGTTGTTTTCTATCATAGTCTTTACAAACCCTTGCAGTTTCTACAACGTGCACTAAAACAACAAGTGTGGTCTCGAATGCACTACTAACTGCAGTGCATGCATCAACCGTTGGAAGATCTCCTTTGTTTAAAGGTCAAAAAGAGCAGTTTGAATAAAGACCCTATTATAGTTGCCGATATAAACACGTGAGATTTTTATGAAACATTGAAAATAATCTTTATGAGAAGGGCCTGGAGAACTTGGGAGTTTTTGTACCAGAACGTGGCTGAAGAAGCTGTTTTGCACTGGCCACAAACCAAAATATGTGATGTCAGTTACTTCAGGGTTGTAGGGGAAATGTTATTGTCTGTACGTTAGGTTGAATTGAGGAAAGGTGTATCGTTAACCCTTTTGGGTTAAAAGTCGAAGCTTGGCTAATCTAGCCCTTCTCACATACTGCGCATACTACAGTCCAAGATTTTGACGTTAGCCATGGTCAGTTCTTGCGCAGTGTTGCCAGTTGTGGGTTGACGTGAGCGTTAGCTCATTTCAGAATGTGCCAATGAGAATCCTAAGACGGCATGTAAACAATGACCCTTAGTAGGACTGAGAAGGGGGTTGAAGTGGACCACAAACTAAAGCAACAAGACGTTTCAAATGTATGACAACGCAAGTTTAGAAAGTGGACATGAACAATTTAATAACCTATGAAATGGCATGTACTGTTATCGCACTAAAATAAGTTTTGAGGGCCTTTTTGGTCTTGATGAAAACTGTCTCTCGAAGGAAAGAAACTTTTTTGCACTTTTAATAGAATTTCAAATTTTCCTATTAGCTCGTGGCTTTCTTTTCAGATCTGTACATGAAAAGGAAGCCACGGTGGAATTTGAATGTCAAAAAACAACAACTATAGTAACACGCAAATAGAGTTGTAGCCCTATCTGCCTGTGTGTGCCTGTTGGTTAGGAGGAATGAGTATGAGAGTGTTGAGACTAAATCAGATTCAATGGGTTCATATATATACACATATTATATGTTTTCAAACCGTGGAATCAAAGGCTGAGTTGAACAGCTTTTGAATTACTGCAAAGGAAATAAAAGGAAATCTGCAGTTAATGTCAATGTAGAAACACACAGGATGAATAAATATTGTAAAAGGGATTTTTAGACAGTCTGTCTTGTTCATAGGATGGACATGAGTGTACTGTTTGACTATGGAACAACAGACTGTGGGCTGGGGGTGGGGGTTGGGCTGTGTTTAATGACAATGGTATTGTGTATGTTTGATACTTTTTGTATTATTGATATGATCTTGCAGTGTTTTTTTAAAACAACTGAATAATTTATTACTGTCAATTTTACCTCAGTGTGTCCCAGACCTGGACAAAAGAATATATGAAAAAAGAAAAGACTGGCGTGTTTAATTTTCAGCAGTGTTGTTGAAGAAAAGCTGGGTCCCCAGTTAGGCGCCAGGCGGTTCACCCTTGGGTCCACCACAGAATACGAGTTGTATTATTCTGTAATGAACCTGTGGCCCAGGGTGAAGACACTTACTTTGGATTGAAATAAAAGGAAAGATTCTTAAAAAATTAAGAACCTTTAACCCACAATTTTGGGTCTTGGTTTAAATTCTACTTTTTACTAACACAGTTTAAATGCAAGCACACTTGGGTCAGCTCTAAGACAATACCAGACAGAGGATGACAGCCATTCGAAGCCTAAGGAATGTTTTGTATCTAATCCTAGTTCGATAGTGTTATTAGAGTATTTTGGTCCCATTTGGCACAGTTTATATATTAAGAAACACTGCATCGTGTGCAAAATCCAAATTGTTATTTGAAATGTAAAAAATAACATTTTAAACTTGGCTTGAAAAAAAAACCGAACACACTGGCTTTGCCATATTTATCTTGCTTTTTATTTTACCAAAGCAAATTCCCCCAAATGAATAAATGCACTAAAACATCAAGAGCGGACCAAGCCTGCATGCAAGCTGAATCAACTAAACTTGTTTTTCACCTGCTTTGTTTGAAAGAAATATATATCAACACATGGACCATGTTGACCGTTAAATTAATGTTATTTGACTTTTACTTTTTGGAGTTTTGAAATGTGAATACTGAACTGTGTATTTATGGCCAGGTGTGTCAGGCTGTGTCATTCTGCAGAGCTAGAGGAGGCACAAACAACTCAACTATGGCCTTTTATCTAGCCTCAGGGGTCCTTTATCTTTCAATAAAGAAATACATTACATACAGCTGTAGTTTCATGTGGATGAATGTATTACTTCTTTTACTTTTGTTTCACTGGGGAAAAAAAATATTATTATGAAAGTAAAACGTAGTTATGAATGTTATAAAAGGGCTCCACAAACTCAACCTTATTTTTGTTTTTGTGGCCCCTTGTGGTCGTACTCTGCCATGACACAACTTATCTCGTGCTCCAGACATCCATTTTATTATATCAATATCTTTATTCGGTATTCACAGAGAATCTGTGGATACCTATTGTTATTCTAGGGTTTCTGTATTATTATTTGAATTTTTATTTTCAACGGCCCATATATGGTACATTTTCAATTTTATATCGTTCATAACTCCGCTTTGGAAGTTGATAGGGCTTTGAAACTCGGTCAGGACCGAAGGAGCCTACATTTGATCCAAAATGTAGGTCGATACCTCAAAAAATGACATCACAGGGTCATTTCATATTTACAGTTGAGCCTTATTCACCACCTGCAGACTTCTGTCTGCAGGTCTCTTCGCGCTAAGTGGGCGTGTTTCAACAACCAGGTTTCAATCGCCCCGCCTCAGCTCCACCTCTTTTTACATTTTTGGTTTAGCCGGAAGTTGGGCGGAGTCAGGCACTGCCAAGATGGCGACGGCCCATTGAGCTTAAAATCGGCTTTTAGAAACCAATGGTGACGTCACGGACACTACTCCATGTTTTATACAGTCTGTGGAAGAGACACAGAGAAGGGAGAGATGACGTTGAGTTCGGTAGCGGAGAAGAGGTGGCTAGTAATGCACTAAGGTTATTTAAAGTGTCTATCATACGCGATCGATTGAATATGAATACGAGTGTATGTACTAGGGGAGAGGACTTGGTATGCAAATAGCTACACTTCTGCCGTTCACCGAGAGTTGGCAAAGCTAACTGGCTAGCAGTGTGTCAGTACTCGGGATAACTCCGCTATCAGCACGTCAACTAAACACAGTTCACCAACAGAGCTGAGTAGCGCGGACACAACACGAGGAGCATCGCGGTCAACCCGAATAGCTTTCTAATAACTACACTTTGTCTACAAGTGTGACTGCCGTCTCCAGCGAGGTGGCTAAGCTAACTGGCTAGCGCTGTGTGTGAGTACTCTGGATAACTCCGCTATCAGGGTCGGGTTTTCTTTTGTCATGTCTAGCGTATGCGATTGATGTAATATGATTCGAGCGTATATACTAGCAACAATTGCCTCGTAATATACTACAATTGTGAAGTGCGTTGACAACATTTGCGTTGTGTATTTAAGAGTGTGTGTGGTGTGGCGGTGCACGGATATGAATACCTTTTTGAGGCTGCAAGCAGCTTTAATTGTTACTATTGTAACTATTATTATTACACGGGACATTAAGAAACATTACCCATATCTTTCAAATGATGAACCTGCAAAAGTAGTGGTTATTGTATAGCTTAATTAAAATTGTAGTTTGGACCTTGATGAGCCAACAGATAATTTACAGATGGTTCAGTCTTCACTTCACTCTAAGAGAGCTTCTTTCTGGCCTTCACAAGGCAGAAGGAGACAGAGACAGCCCCGAGCATGGCAATGATGAGCAGACCGAATGTAGTGTACAGTCCAGTCTCTGCATCGCTGGGAGAGAGGTCCATGCCCAGGAAGTTGACCATGTAGTCCAGGTGAGGAGGTATGGTTGGGGTGCTGGTTCCTGTGGGGAGGAAGACGAGGAGAAAGATGTTTTTTATTTGAATGAATACAAATTCAGTTACTGTCAATCATTGACATCATTGATACAAATTTGTATTTTATAATGTGTATAAATATTCATGATTACTGAGAAAGAGCAAAATCTTTCGGTTCTAACAGCAGCCAATTCTAATTTAATTCAAACTAATTCTAAATCTAAATATGAGACTGCACATTGTTAAGGACAACTGGCAAGACACTTGTTAGTGCTTGTTTAGCTAATGAAAAAAAGGCTTCATTTTACCTTCAGGTTCTGGATTTAAACATTCATGGGGTGCAGAGGCAGGGTCAGGGAAACCGTTACAGGAGATGATGGTGGAGTAGTAGGCAACAGAGCTTTTAGCAACACGAGAGAGGTTGGGGTCGGAGTGATTGACATAGAACAGACCAAATCTTTCTGAAAATCCTGTTGCCCACTCTAGATTGTCCATTAGTGACCAAGCCGTGTAGCCCCGGATATCAATGTCATCGAGCAGGCGAGCTGCAATGAGAAAACAAGAATTCCAGGAAAAATGATTGAAAATGACATGGGTCTAGCAAAGGCTTAGGTTTGCTTTGATGTCTAATGACGCTATGCGTTGATGTGAATATACGTATATATACCTTTCAGAAGCTGGTTGATGTATTTCTCATAGTAGTACCTCCTGTGGAGGTCGTTCAGATCAACAGGTCCTCGCTCCGACATGCCGTTCTCTGTGATTATGATGGGTGGATTACCATACTCTTTTTTAATGAAGTTAAGAATCCTCCGGAATCCAGATGGGAATACCTTCAGCCACGATGAGCCGGAGTCCAGCCAGGCACGGTCGGCAATTGTACCAGCACCCCTGGGGAACATTATATTTGTCAATGGGTCTTATTCGCCTAGCGACCATCTTCATCGGTTTCATCTTTGCTAGCTAGCTAGCAAGTGTTTTGAAGATGACCACTACATGAATAAGGCCCATTAGCCTTAAACCTGCTATGTAACTTTTCTACTGCAGTTATCCTGTCCACTCATTGCCAGATCGTTTGTTGTACTCGCATGGCCACCGTCTATGCAATTGTCTAATATTATAACATGGAGGTATTATAATATTAGTGATGCTACTGTGCTTTAGTTTACTGCTGCGGTTACCCCTGCTTGTTTGGGGGGATCATTTTGCCTTACCTGTCGGCATCATAGTGCTGCAGGTTGCCATAGTCAACAGGAAATGCCAAGACAGTGGTATAATGGTTAAAACCAAAGTAGTCATGGGTTCCCTTAGTCCTTTTGATCTCCTCAGGAGTGAACTCTGGTAATCTTAAGGAATACACAAGTTAGGTCATCAATTTAACAATGACTGTTATCATAGAGGACCAACATTCTGACTTTGTAACATCTGCTTACTTGAACTACTTACAAAAAACAAGTTATTTACTTTCAGGTTACAGCACTGTCTTACCTAGACTTTGAAAGGCCAGCAGCTAAGCTTCTCTCATGAATAATCGTCTTCATCACATTACTGTAGTCTCCATTGAATATAGGATGGGCAAACCAGCCAATGTAGAACTGCACCAAAGGGAATTATAGTTGGTTATGATTATGACATCTGATAGACTGAGAGAAGTGTTTTTGTTGTTGTTTTTTTATATATTTCTAATATGTTACACTACAGCTCTCAGTTCAACCAGTATTGCTTTGAAGGCTGTCGTTGTTGTGTCGGTAGTTGCTACCTGTACCACCCGTCTGGCAGCATCGATGTCCTCCTGCTTGAAAGGGTTTCTGGGTTCAGACCAGTCAGAGTTGATGGTGATGGAGATGAGGCCTCCCTGCTTGGTGCGGTACTTGTCGTTATAAAGGTGCCAGGCCTCGGCATGAGCCTTGATCAGGTTGTGACCCACCAGGTACGGCAAGGTGCCCGGTCTGAAGCTGATCCCTGTTTAGGATTTTCAATTCAACTACAATTGATTCCATAAAATACCATGAGAGCTTATCATGGTGGAAACAGGATCCCTGTTCCCAATACATGATATTATGAAGAACAAATATTTGAATACATTTGTAGTCATCCTACAATAGCGTTGATTTGATTGAATGAGCCCATAAGCTATACATAAAACATAGTGTTTCTGAATGTCCTTGATATACCTGGGGCAGCTGCTCCATACCCATGGCCCACCATTGCTATATTGTATGGCTCATTGATAGTGATCCAATATTTGACTTTGGAGCCAAGGCGGCTGAAGATGATGTCTGCATAGTCCCTGAATCTGTCGATGATGGTGTTATTCTCCCAGCCCCCAACATCCTGGAGAGCTTGTGGTAGATCCCAGTGGTACAAGGTGATCTACAGAAAATAAGAATGGATCACATCGTGTCAGAGCGAGCAGCAGACTGATATGTACATGACGTTCACTTACACATACACATAGGTTCACTTGCATGTGGTTGAATGTTGGCAGCAAGCAATGCATCCACCAGTCTGTGGTAGTAGTTGAGCCCAGCCTCGTTGACGTGCGTGTTGGTGCCATCGGGAAGCACTCTTGACCAGGAAATGGAGAAACGATAGTGGGTCACCTTCAGTTCCCTCAACATAGCAACATCTTCCCCTACCTTGTTGTAGCTGTCACAAGCTATGTCCCCCGTGTCGTCGTTGAACACTCGGAGGGGGGTGTGGGAGAATTTGTCCCATATGCTGAGGCCTTTCCCATCAGCTCTCCAGCCTCCCTCAATCTGGCAGGAGGGAAGAATAACATTTTCCCACAAATTTTCTGATTTAAAAATATGTTTAAATGTATTCCATACATTTCATTCCATACATGTATAGAATGAAACAGATGCAGACTTTTACATTGCAGTCAAACACCATTGACCTAAAATATACTGTAGATATATATTGTCTATAGATTAAATAGGTTTATGCCTCCATGAAGATACATGACTCATGGTAATCGTTCACCTGGTATGATGCTGTTGCTGTACTCCAGATGAATTCTTTGGGGAAATGTCCATAAAGTGGTTTCTCATCATCTGGTATTGGGAAGCCATTGTCCTTTATGATTTGATAGTAGTAGTGAGCTGAGCGTTTTGGTGTCCTTGGCCGGTTTGGGTTCACGAAGTCCACATGATGGAGTCCAAATCCTACTTTGTACCCATTGAGCCACTCAAAGGAATCCATTAGAGATGATATGTATCCTCTGACATTCACACCATCCAAGTTATGTGCTGTTGAAAACCATCATATAACCATCACATCAATAATTTTGTATTTTTACATAATAAAATGGTATAACTATACAGAAAAAAATACCTTTCAGAACCTCATCAATGTATGTTTTGAAGTAGAAGATCCTGTCTGTATCATCAACTGTGGTCTTTGTGTCAGTAGCTACTCCGTTGTCTGTAATGTAAATCTCTGGGTCTCCATACTCCTCCTTGATCCAGATAAGGAGTCTTCTAAGTCCCCATGCAACAGCTCTCTGTTTACGGATATCAGTGTTTGGGGAATCACTCTCCTCTTCTTCAATTGTATCTAGATCATATTCATAGGACTGAGGACTGAGCCTAGATGTGGCATGGCGTACTACCTTGGTAGTGTAATGGTTTATACTGAAGACATCTGCAGTGCCCCTGATGTAAGCCTTTTCTTCCTCAGTGAATGAGGGAAGTCTAGATACTGAAAGACCTTGAACTTCACTCTTGTTTCCAACTTGCCATTTCATTGCATCAGGGTAATCACCATTTTTAAAAATGGGGTGTGCAAACCAGCCAAGTTGGAACTGGAGAGCACGATCTGCAGCCATCACTTCCCGTGGGGTGTAGACATCTTTGGGTTCAATCCAATCAGCATTGAGGGCAATAGATACCAGACCACCCTGGGATTTTCGATACGTGTCATCATATGTGTGATAGGCTTTAGCATGTGCTTTAAGAAGGTTGTGAGCCACTTTGTATGGAGCATTCCCTGGATTCTTAACATTGGGTGGGATCTGCCCAAGTCCATAACCTGACCATGCAATTGTATGAGGCTGGTTGAAGGTCACCCAAAATTTCACTCTGTCTCCAAATGTGGCAAAGCAGAAGTCACAGAAGTCATTGAAGATGTGAATCATACTAGCATTGGCCCAACCATTTATGTTCTGCAAAGCTTGGGGGAGGTCCCAGTGGTAGATTGTTACCATGGGTGTGATATTGTTTGCTTGAAGGCCATTGATGAGCCTGTTGTAGTAGTCTACACCATTTTGGTTCAAAGAGGCACGGTGTCCATTGGGAAAAATCCGGGACCAGGATAGGGAGAATCTGTAGGACTTCACCTTAAGAGCCCTGAGCATGTAAAGGTCTTCTTCCAGTCTGTGATAGCTGTCACAGGCTACATTTGCGCTAGCATTACCTGGAATATTGCCTGGTTTCTGGGAGAATGTGTCCCAAACACTGAGCCCCTTCCCACCAGCATTCCAGCCACCTTCAACCTGATAAGCCGAGGATCCTACTCCCCAGTGGAATCCTTGGGGGAACGTTCCATAGTGGTAGAGTTTACGTTGGAATATGGTTTGGCTTGAGAAATTCCTCCATACAATACTAGCTTGGGATGGGACTTTAGATGGCGGTAGAGAAGGTAACTTATTGCTATCATAGTTTTTCAAGGCAAGTGTATTAAAGTTTTGTCTTGCTGAAACAAAGCCATTGTTCTCAATAAGTTTGGAGTAAAAATAGGCAGACTGTTTTGGTGTCCTGGGCCTGTCTGGCAGGTCAAAGTTGACATGGTGCAGTCCAAAACGCTCACTGTAGCCTTGTGGTCCCTCAAAGCCATCCATGAGAGACTGAACAGTAAAACGCTGTACATCCACCCCATCCACACGGATAGCTGTTTGAAAAATATATGATTAGCTAACCCTTTTATTAACAACATAATTATATAATCCCAATTAGATTTTTTATTTAGCAACATACCTTTCAATGCCTCATTGGCATAACTCCTAATATAATTTATTCGACTGGCGTCATTGAGTGTGTCCCCACTGTACTCGGTTGGCATTCCATTTCCAGTTATGTAGACGGGCACCTTGGCTACATTTAGGTACTCAGCTGAGATGAAGTTTAACAGCCTCCTAAGGCCCCATGGTGCAGAGTAGATCCAGTCAGATGCTGTAGAGGACCAGGAAGGGTCCACATGGGCCTGAAAGTCACCAACCCCCTGGGGGCCAGACGTGCAGCCACCAAAACTGTTGTTGACTAAACGGGAGGTATAGTGGTTCAAGCCGAAGAAGTCAGCTGTGCCATGGATCCTCCGACTCTCATCTGCAGTGAAGACTGGAAGTCTGGCAGGTTCAGTGAGGGGGCAAGCATTTCTTTTCTGTTCAATCAGAGCTTTGAGCAGTGCAGGGTAATCCCCATCTACAAATATGGGATGGGCAAACCAGCCCAGCATAAACTGCAGGTAACGTTCTGCAGCTGCTATGTCTTCAGGACTGGAGGGATCCATAGGCTCTGCCCAGTCAGAGTTCAGGGCAATGCCCACCTTTCCTCCCTGTGTCTTCCTGTGTTTATCGTTGTAGACATGCCAAGCCTCAGCATGTGACTTCAGAATGTTGTGAGTGGCCTACACACACACGCACACATACACATGGTTATAGAACAGCGCAACATTCAGAAAACATTGTTCTAAAAGTGTTGATCATCTTACCTGGTAGGAGGCAACCACATAGTCCTTAATTCCAGGGGGATGCTGACCAGTTCCATACCCAGCATGGCTCACCACCCAGGGGCTACTAAATGTGTTCCAAGTCTTAACTCTCTCCCCAAACCTGTAGAAGCAGAAGTCAGCAAATTCCTTGAAGGCTTCCACAATGGAAGCGTTGGTCCATCCACCAAAGTCCTGGAGGGCCTGTGGCAGATCCCAGTGGTGGAGGGTGACAACAGGCTGTATGCCAGATTCAATCAGAGTATTGATCAGCTTGTCATAGTAAAGAGCTCCTTTCTCAGAATGGGTCCCCTGGTGGCCATGAGGGAATACACGGGCCCAGGAGATGGAAAACTGGTAGGTATTGACATGGAGACCACGAAGAAGATAGACATCATAGTCAATCTTGTGGTAGCTGTCACAAGCCAGATCTGCAGTCTGATTATCAAACACTTTGTTTTCATGTCCAAAATGATCCCAAATTGTCTCTCCTTTCCCTTCTTCTGACCAGCCTCCTTCAACCTTGAAGGACTCGCTGGAGGTGGCCCATTGGAAGCCACTTGGAAAATATTCACGCAAGAAAAGATCTCGCTTTGATGTGATCTGGGCACCAACCTTATCCCACACACGCTTGTAACTGGTTGACTTTCCAGTGTAGTATGGCATGCTACTAGGAAGAAGATAATTTGACAAATTATATATTTTGCATAGACTTTGATATGCAAATTGTTTTACATTTCAACACTGTTAAAAGTTACCTTTTGTGTATGTCATCCGTTTTAAGGTTACTGAACATCCCCACCATGTCAAATCCCATGATATTCAGGTAATTTTTTTTCAGAACTTTAATACATAAAAAAGTTATTACATGAGATGTGTGTCAGACCATGAATAAACAGAGATTGACAGAATTGCATTGTTTGAAAAGTTAATTATTCTAACCACACATAGAAAGGCTTCATGTTAAATAACACAAATAAATGTCATTTTGTTATTTTGCAGTGCAGCAATACAATGATTAAGAATGTTGTTTTTTTCGTATTTATTTAAAGAATATACTTACCAACTACACAAACATAACATAACATTTACCTTTTAAGATGTTGCCATGTGGCTGTAATTGATCTGAAGAACAGCCCAGAACAGTCATGTTGTATATCAGTAAAGGTGTCTTCCCAATGGATTGCTTTGAAATTAATTTCAAATAGTAATTAATAAAGTAAAGAGCGCAGGGCAATATTACTAGCTTGGAAAAAGAGAAAAGTGTTGAGAAAGGTTTCTTCCACACTAGAGTAGAAATGCAGACATATTACCTGTAGGATGCTCAACTCCTTGTAAAGGTTTGTTTGAGAGGTACAGTCATATTCAATTTGTAGTGACAAGAAATCTGCCTGGAAATTATACACAAAGTACATTATATTATCTATAATATAATCAAAATGATACATGTACATATGTTTTAAATTATTACATTTAAAATATCATTATATATATATATATATATATATATATATATATATGAATTAGCCAGTGCTATACAGACTACATCTTACCAAAGTAGGCATTTTAAACTCTGAGATAATATTTGCAGCACTTGTTCCAAATCCAACTGATAAACGTCTCTCTGTGAAGAGATGAAATACCAATAAAGATCCTCATCACAATACAATAAAAAAACCATCCAGATAACAAAATTGTGTGTGTGTGTGTGTGAGATTGAGAGGTTGTATTTATGTAACCCTAACCCTATCTCCTTGATCCTTGAGATGTATTAGTGTGCAATAGAATAAATGTATTACAAGAGAAATTCACAAATATTGCCAGTAATCATGTATAATAGGTGAAAAAACATATATAACTAATATCATATAGATATTACAAATACTTAAGCTGTTGCATCTGTTAAAGATTGAGTGTGAAATGTCAGCTAATCAGAAACTCATAACTAACATTCTTCTAGCAAATATATGAATGAAACTCAAAGATAAATTATAAAACAAATTTAAAAACCGAAAGTAAGCATAAGAGAATCAACAAGTAACTCAAACTCAACCTTTTTTTTAATCATAAGCCACATTTTGTCAACTCAGTTAATATGAAACATGAAATAATAAGTTGAAAATGTACAGCATGTCTTTAAAAGTAGCCACAAGATATCACAATTTATGCTAGAATAAACCACCCCTCTACCTTGTCCCAGTGACTATTTTAGAATCCACTCCGTATAATCGATGATGATGATGAATGACTGCGTCTCAGAGGCAAACATGATTTCCTACATACACAACAAACATGGTG
The DNA here is from genome assembly GCA_900303225.1 of Laemonema laureysi. Taxonomy (NCBI): domain Eukaryota; kingdom Metazoa; phylum Chordata; class Actinopteri; order Gadiformes; family Moridae; genus Laemonema; species Laemonema laureysi. The sequence goes on from OMNS01079968.1 coordinate 12,114, forward strand.
CTCATACCTTTCCCAGGAAACAATTCATAGTAACGGTTGTAGGCACTGGCATGAGCATGGAGTGCATTCTGGAGTTCTACATTCTTCAGCTCATCCAGGTGGCTCAGTGTCACCCAGGACTGCACTAGCTCTCCAAACTCCAGGAAGGCAAACTCTGCATACTGTTCAAACATCCGCACCAGCTCAGGGCTCTCCCAGCCCCCATACCTCCATCTGAGATCTTCTGGTACAGTAGAACCATGAAGGATAACCAGAGGCTGGAGACCTACCTCCACCAGCTGGTTCAACAAGGCCTGGTAGCATCTAACTACAGCTACCTGGGGCTGGCTTGGGAGTCCTGTGGGCAGGAGTTGAGCCCAGGAAAGGGGCACCTTAAAGTGGGTTGCCCCTTTACCCTGGAGGTGCTCAAAGTAGCCTCTGGATCCATCTGGTATAGACTTGGTAGTGCAGTCGAAGACACTGTTCACCTCATCTTTTCTTGATTGCTGGTTTATTAAAGGACCTGCAAGTAGCATGAAGTCCTCTTTTTCATGAAGCACATATGTCTGGCAGCCATTGAGAAACAGTGAAAGAACCCACAGGTACATGGAAACACCCCAGAGCATGTACCTCATCCTAGCTGTATGACAGACACACTGATATTACCCTCCTGCAACAAGGTAATTAATGGGAACAGTACAGCAAAAAAGAATTGGTGGTGCTAAAGCATGTGTTTTTATTGGTGTTTTGCAAGTGATCTTATCAGATAGACCTTGGACCTGCATGTCAACTGATAATCTTCAGTCTCTTCTCTTCATGAACCCTTATCTCGGGAAACCATTGAGGAGGCATTTACAATGGTGATGAGTAACAAAATAAACTCAATGCAATAAAAATGGCAGTAATATGCTGTTAAAAATGACGAACAATTAGCAAGTACAATCCATTGAAGAATAAAATCGATTGAAAAAACAATACAGAGAAATAAGATCGGCCACCTCTTTTGGCACATAGTCGCCAACCCTCCCGATTTTCCCGGGAGAGTCCAAATGTTCACTGTCCTCAACCGGTAGTCACCCAGAGACAACATTCTCCTCATTATTTATTTATGTATTTATTTATTTATTTATTTATTTATTTATTTATTTATTTATTTATTTATTTATTTATTTATTTATTTTTCATCTGCCGCTTGTATCTATGTTGCTGGTTAACGGGGATTGTCTGTAATAGTTTTACTTTACTATCCAATCATAATGCCTGCATGTTGTGATTGACCATCCCTCGGGCAGCACTCTATCAGGTGTAAATGCTGCTAGTGCTAGCTACACACTTCAGCAGCGACGCGTGACATGGATCTGTTTTGAATGTATAACTGTAAAAAAAAAAAAAAAGAAAAAGAGA
>OMNS01079972.1:0-11730 GCA_900303225.1 Laemonema laureysi
CGGCTCTTCTCTGTCCTGGCCCCGCAGTGGTGGAATGAACTCCCCACTGAGGTCAGGACAGCCGAGTCGCTGCCCATCTTTCGCCGCAGGCTGAAAACCCACCTCTTCAGGAGACACTACCCTGACCCCCCCTCCTAGCACTTGACCCCTCCCTAGCACTTGACCCCTCCTCTTGTTTACTTAATGCTCTTGTTTATTTAATACACTTTGTCTTAGCTCTTATTTTATTCTTAGTTGTCTCACTTTAAAAAGTAGGCTGCTAACTCATTGCACTTTTACCGTAGCACTAGTTATGCTATTAGCTACTTGTCTAGGCTTGTCTATGCTCTTACGATTTCTGGTAACTAGTTGTCTTGCCTACTGATACTGAATGCACTTATTGTAAGTCGCTTTGGATAAAAGCGTCTGCCAAATGACTGTAATGTAATGTAATGTAATTCGGCTGCGCCCACATAATAATCGCCTTTAGAAGTGTTGCTGATACCATTGCTTGTTGCAATGTACGGACTGTGATGTATGGACTCAAGTCAATACCTTATGGCACTGGTTTCACTCAATAGTACTAATGCTGTAATGATAATGTGTACTCCACATTAGACGGCCTTAAGTATACTTATGTTTCTTGAAAGTTTAGCTTGCTAAATAGCGAGCTAACCTGATTTCGTTCCACACATCTGTTCAGCCATATTTTTCAGCCAAATCTGTTCAACCAATTACTTAGTCATGTTTTTTTTAAATAGCCTGTAAAACACTGTAAATTACCCCTTTACAAATAATAATGGTGGATATTTAATTGATATTTACAACTCTAAACTATAAATATAATCTTTGACTTGACAGATGATTCAGATAGTTTATTTAGTTGTTTTCAGAATGAGGGGGTTTGAGGAGGGGGCTAAATGATATATCTAATCTGATCTAATTAGCTAATATGAAAAAAAAAAAACATTTTTGAGATGCTAATAAGAACTGCTTCATATAAATGGGTCTGAATATCACTGATAAGCTTTTGTGTGCCGCTTGGGCAGAGCACCTATAGAATATAACCTGCTTGATTTGAAGGGCCCCGCACACTGAATAAAGCATCCATCAATCAATTTTCTTAGTTTTCATGAAATAAAAAAAGTCACCTTTTTCAGTCTTCACCAGTTTACACCCCTGGATATAGCAAGTCAGGGTTTTTTTTTGACTAGAATATTGATAAACAGATATAATGTTGCAGTCATTTGGCCACTACTCCCAAAGTCAACTGCTCGTTCGGTGTGATACAGTGATGTCAGAAAAACCATTCCCCAAAAAAACAAAATGAGAGAGATTCATCAAAGAAATGAACTTAGAGGCACATGTTTGCCTCCTCTGTTGCAGCACACAGTAATGAGAGATTATTAACATTTATATTGGAAGATGAATCCCCATTAGAAAGCAGCTGGTGGATTCAATTTACTTCTGCCTTGTGTGCGTGGTTTATTTTTGTGTTGTTTTTGTGTTTTATTACAACACGGCTGCGCTAGCTCATGTGAACACATTAATATCAGCACCTGAGGGTAGTTTGCATGGTAGTTTCCAAAGTGGATTTCAGTGTTCCAGTAATTACTGTGGGTAACTGACACAGCTGTTACCTAATTGAATCTGAACTGAGATATCTTGATGTTGGGTATGTGCATTGTGGACCAAATATCCACTTCTCATCCACTGGTTGAATCTGCATGGGTGCACGCATGTACATGTGTGTCATGATGTTATCTGTGAGCTCACTGGATATTTGAGCGCTCACTGTATATTTCCAGTGGGCTATAATATATACCTTTTGGCTATGCCAGTTCATACAGATGGACAATTGCAGATAAACAATAGATGTCTGCAGACATGCGTGAGATCTGCTTTTGCTCAACATGTATTTTCACAGAAGAGAGCAAATAACTTTTTGTCTTGAGGAATATACCGCCTGGAGTTCTTCAAAATCACACCTGCAATCCACACATCTAGCTTGCACAGTTGCTCTACACTATGCATTCTTTATTTCATTCATTATTATGTGTTCATTAAATACATACATTGCTGCAGCCAGGAACTAAGAATATAAAAAAGTAACATTAGAGCTCTTCAAAATTTCAATAAAACATGGTAACACACACACACACACACACACACACACACAAATATATATATATATATATTCTGACTAATGAAAAGATGGAGGTGCGACAATATAATCTAATATAAAGATGGAAGTGGTCTCAACTGACCTTCCAACACTGTGATGTCTTATTATAAACTATGAATATGTGATTCATTCGCTAATTTTTTCTTTCATTTTCATTCATTTATTTTACCATTTGTCTCCCACTCCCAGATGAGGAGATGACTGTGCTGGATGTGTGTCCTGTAATGAAAGAAAGCAGTGGCGCCTTGAAACTATTTTCCCCTCCCACTGACTGATCTTCATCATCAGCTAGACTGATGATGATGATGCAAACTACAGTATCCCGGGAAGAGCAATCTGTATGGATTATACTAAATTGGTAGTTTACCATAATAACCCCTTTGGTAAAAATACTACTCAAAAAATATTTCATTACCTATATTTTATTTCGTTTTTATATATTTTTTTGCATAATGAATAGAAAAGGCTAGTTGGAAGTTAGATTTGGCATAATAATGTGCATACAAAATTATATCCTTTTCAACGCATTATATGCACTAAAAAGAACTACAAGAAATTGTGATGAAAACACATTTTCACGTGAATACAAAAAAGGTGTGTGTGTGTGTGTGTGTGTTATTCTGGATTCAATGGAAGAAGTGTAATTTCCCTGGAGCTGAGAGAATGTTGCTTCTCTCCCAGTGAGGTGGTCAGCTGTCTCTTCACTACCACCACTCCCTTTCTCATTCCTCTCCACTCATCTCCCACTTTTTTACACATTTCAGATGTACCCTAGATGTACTATAACATGTAGTTTCAATAACATAGCATATACAGTCTATCAATAAAGTTTACCTCAACTGTCCATAATGTTTCCAATTTTATTTTTCTGGATATTTTTTGAACTTTTTATTTATTTAAAATTAATTAAAATCTCTTTTACATTCTAGCCGACTTTATGCAGAAATATTGGCAGAAATATGTGTCACTAGAAACTGGAATTGAATCATTTATATTTGAATTGGTATTTGTATTGTTTAAGTTGAATAATTGCATTGAAAAAATGAATCTGAAAAGCATAATTAGAAATTGAATTTACTGCACAGGGGTAGAATTTGGAAATCTAATCTCTGACATAAGTGTACTTACAATGATAATGTAATCTACATGGAAACGTTGTGAGATGTGTAAGACACACTCACTTCCACCTGTTCTTTGCTGGAGCCCTTCTCACTGAACTCAGGACAGCATGTTGCAAAGACAAAGTCAGCATCAGCCTGGTGAGAGAAACATTGTAGCATTGTGAGTTCATCCAAATCAAAATGGGTTCATGAAATGCAACAGAGATCCCTTAGTTTGCAACAATATCCTTGCATTCATTTTTCACCTCTTTTCGCCCATTTGGATAATACTTATTGGTAAGGAAGGATCAGACTGTTATACATGATGGCACAGGCCATACAATAACTAAGTAGAAGTAGATAGTTGCATTTATTGTAGTACCTTACTGGTACCAGATATTTGGCCAATATCAGTTACTTTTTGACACAAAGAAAGATGTTTGATGTCTTAACTTGAAGTGACCCCACAAATGGAGGATGTAATTGGTAATTGAGATAAGCTGATATTTTAAGTTTAGGATTTGGAAACACTATTAGCAGATAAAAGTAGTATCAGTACATCCCTAATAAAGCCTACATTAACTCACCTTCATCTCCACCCCAGGGACAAAGAGTGGGAGATGTTTGGGTATTGGCTCATTAGATCAGCAAGAAGTAAAGTCTCATATGTTCATGTAGCTGGGAGAGAAGGGGAAGCATCCCAAGTATGGCACGAAGAACAGCAGCACTAAAATACAGTATGAAGTTAAAAGTTTTAAAAAAGCAACAAAAAAAACAGAATAGTAACAGACATCCATGACAAGTATCAGCATATTGTAAAAACAATTATACCGAACCGGTCCATGATAGCCACAGCTCAAAAAATCTCGGACAAGCCCCAAATATGTTACAACCCTCTCGTGTTTTTGTCACGTATGTATAACCACAGCGGCTCATGCATTGGGCTCTGCTGGTTCAGGATCACAACCTTGTGATTAAACACAAAAAGGGCTCAGAAAATGTGACAGCCGACACTCTATCCCGTGCGTGATGTATTGTATGGTAAAGTATTACAAAGCCGTAGGTTGGGGGGGGTATTGCGGTCGCCAGGTGACCGTTTGGTTATTGTGTTTTACTGTGGTGCTGTTTTCTTTCGTGCTGTCGCTTAGTTCCAGGGTCGACGTCACCTGTGGCATTCCCCCTCCCGGTCCCAGTCCCGTGCCCCAGTGTTTCCCGACTTCGACTGGTCCTGCACGTCATCTGATTCGGCAGCCAATCAGATGTCTGCCCAGCACCTTTAAAAGACCACCTTCCACCAGTGCACGGCGGCTGATATTTAACCCAAGCAGTCCGACTCTGTGTCTGTCGGTGTGTAAACTCAGATATTTGTATAATAAGTCCACTACTGATTTCGGTTCTCCTTAGGAGATTTAGAAAAAGGTTAACTAGTATGAGGAATTTTGGCAATTAGGATTACATTTTGTTTATTTGTTTTACGCATACTTAGCATCACACCATAAAGAGATTGTACCACGCCACTAGATTATGGATGGCTCCTAGTGTGTTTTTGTTTACAGGGTAGCGTAGTAGTAAGTAAGTGGGTTTATTATAGTGGGTTTATTATATTGAGTAAGGAAGCATGTTTTGTTTTGTTTGTTTTATGAGTTGGCGCAATCCGCTGTCCTTCCCTTTGTTCACGTTGCTCCTGACTGTCCTTTGTTTTTGCAAGCTGGCATCAAACTATTGTTGACTAAACAATAAATTGCACTAATTTGCCTGTCTACATTGGCCGTGTTGCTTCCCTCTTTCACTTTTACACACACAATTAGGGTTGTAACAGTCCTCAATCAATTCAGTCATTTTAGCTTCTGTGGCCGACTCAACCTTAAAAAGACACACACACACACACACACACACACACACACACAGTGTGGAAAGACTCTGAGAAGTAAGACATCATCTTTGGTTACGGTTACTAATGGTCTGGCAGTGCTCAGGAGGTGGGGGCAAAAAGAGGGGAGGGTACAGGGTCTGGCTCTGATTATCTGTATGGCCTACAGAGACCAGCTGGAACATCACTCTCTCACAACAATGAGTGGTCATTATTTTAAGACGCGTAAATGAGTTAGTGAGGATGTCGCCCCCTCACAGGAATGAGTAATCATTGTTTAAGGAGATGTGGATGAGATCTTCAGCCGCAGTCTGTGCTTCCAGAGTGTGTAAGAGCAGGAGTGGCTAGAATCCAGAGGCGGGAACCTAGAAGAAGAGTATAAAGGGAGTATCCAGAGTTTTGAATGGCAGGACGCTCAGCTGACCACCCTCCTTTTATTATACCTGGAGCAAGATATAATAAGACTATTTGTTACATGATATAATAAGATTTTTTTGTTACATGTTTGCATGTTGTCTTATCCACAACAGGAACTCCTTCCATAGTGCCCCTGTATTGATGCCTGCCTCCTCTATGAACTTGATCTTTAACTGAATGACTGTTTGAATCAACATTTATTAACTTTCATATAGCTTAAATACCTTAAAAATCCACATCACATCTGGTGCAATTGACCACTATAAAAGTTATAACCAAATCCAACCTCTAATGATGAGCCTCCTCTTTGCTCTCTTTAGACATAGATTTCAAGCTTAATGAATGGAAAAGTGACTCCTATCAGGTACCATTTTTATGTTTATCATGGATGGTCAAGGTGTTGAGAGAATTTTCTCTAGGCATATGATAAAGGTGATTCTACACAAAAATGGCAACAATTGTATTTGTTAACGGTGAAAATAAATGATCTAGAGTACAGACTTGTCTCATGTCAGGATATATCTGGGCAGTCTCTGTAATTGTGTAAAATGTCCCTTGTACTTTGCCCAAACACATTTTTAACCCAACCAAAATACCATTGATGCTTAAAAAGGTATCAATTACTTCACCTTCTGATTTGAGTTTATTTTGAAGTCTGCCATGGCTTGGGGTGCCTGTAATCCAGGTCTTCATCACTAATTAACTGATACTAACTGATAAAGGAGAGTAGCAAGTTAATTTGTTATATGAAGATGGCCTACCAAGTGAGTATTATGCAAGTGACGTTCACAGTGTTGGACCTGAGGAAGATCCTGTTGGATGGAAACGTTGTCCATTAGCAAGCTTAATAGTGTGTGGCAGTCAGTTCGTGTTTTACAGCTATTTGTAATATAATTATCCATACAATGGGTCTGTACATACCTCCTGTGCATAAGTATCTGAAGGCTTACATGTTTCAACATGCAGTGGTAGGATTTGTAATGGATAGCTGGTGTGACAGGAATGGCACATTGCACTTGGCATATTGGAGAAGGACCTGGAGTCAAGATGTTGAATGTCCACTTCCTCCTGTATTGCAGCAATGTATAGGACACCCTTTCCACCTGCACTTGCAGTCTTCAGCATTAGCCCAGTATATCCACTGTCCTCAATAAACACCATGTTTAGTTTTTGAGAACTCTATCCTCCTAACAATAAAAGTTATTAAATAGTTGAATTCTATTAAAATGTGACACAGTCTAATCACGGTACTGATTCAAATGATTATACAGCTATCGATCAAAATATTGGATTGGCCATGGGTTCTATGTACCTGCTCCTTTGTATATCAGCCAGCCCCCAGACACTTTCCAGTTTTGGATATAGCTCTTTGAGTGTTGAACATACCTTCAAGAGTAATATAAAACATACCATCATATTGATAAAAGAAGAACGTTCGTTTTCATAGTAGACTATATTAAGCTATTAGATGACAACAAAAATATTTTCTTGTCAACAGTGCTGCACCTCATCATGGGTGTAGTTCTCGGGTATCAGTGTGGACCTGGGCCCAAACCAGTTTGCAAATGGAAGAAGCTTGTGTAAGAGATAAAATGTGAGTTGTATCTCTTTGACTGGTGTGAAGTGGTTGGAAGGCTCTCAAAAGCACCGGCACTTTCCCTTGGTTCCAAAAAGGGCAGGAAAAGACCTGTGATGAGAATGTGACATTACACAATACAAGTGTACATCTCACTAGCTATAGCTTGTGAGAATTTAAATGTATGATGTGTTCATGTTATGAATGAATGAATGTGAATGATGAATGTATGACAAAGAAACCAAATACAGTGAAGGACCTGGTCATTTCTGTGTGGACACTGGGTCGGCCAACTTTCCCTCTCTCCTGACTCATTCCCAGGCTGCTAGACTGACACCATGTTCGGAAGATGCATCACATAATTTTATGCTGAGTAGTCAATATTTACATGAATAGGGTACAATAACTCAGGGGTCAAACTATTGAATTATTATATAATTATATGTTAATCTGGGTGTGTGTTAATTGTTGTGGAACTAGACACCTGGGAGTCTCTGTGGCAGTTTGCTGTTGGGCACTGGGCCCAACGGGGCTCGGGGAAGGTGTTAGATTTGTGCAAATTTAGGAGGTGTCTTGCTGAATTGACCACTTCTGAGTTGTCGCCCTGTCAAAAATATAAAAGTATACTCAATCCAATTTTTTCAATAATCCAATATTAAATATTACTTTACTGAAGTATTACATATACTACAATAATATACAATAACTAGTTTTTATGCCATGGTTGCGTTAAATACTTAAACTCTGTTAAAACTCTGATTGGCTGGAGGCTATCACTTCTTTTTTTCTATTGCTTAGGTGCATTTCCTGAAACTTGAACCTCATTCTCAAAAGTGAGTGCAAGCCCCAGAAAACAAATACACTTTGTCATTACATGATACCAGCTGTGCAAAAGATCTTAAACACTTAAACAATTTCAACCACATGCACACAAAGTCAGACATCAAATTATGGTGACAACGTAATGAACCATGGCAGAGGCATGGCCAATGCAAGCTATATAGTGCAGCCTCAGAGAAACCAATCAACTGTCTATAAAGATGTGATATGCACGTTCAGGGAACAAATGTTCCCTGAACCTTACTCTAACTTTTAGCTTTTGATCTGTTTCTTGTTAACAATTAGAGTGATGATAGCAGGTTTATATATTAGCCTAATTTCAATAATGAAAATGTGCATAATCATCATGATGAATAATGCCATACAGCTCCAAGATTTCTCATTAGTCAAGTGGTTGAAATTTAAATTTGGGAACATTTTCCATGTCTTTATGGCATTATAGAAGGCAATCGTTTTTTTTTTTCATTTGCATCTGTGAATGCAAATGAAAAGCTGTTTAAATAGGTAGTGTTACGTCCCCTTTTGTAGAAGTAGGGGAAGATGGAGACAGTTAACATGACAACCAAAAATGTGTGTGTGTGAAAGTGAAAAAAAGGAATAATCATTTATTTTAACTCATCTCAAACATAAGATTCTCAAAATGTGGGGGAGGACAGGACCAGGTGGCCATGCCAAACAAACAGAATATAACAAAACTAGGCCTGTCTAGTTTCCTACTTCTGCAAACAAAAACCACAAATGAAAGAGCCAACTTGCTTATCTAAAAATAAACATACCAAAACAAATACAGAGGTGGCACCAACCAATAAACCAAGTGTGTCTAGACAAAAGTTTACCTACGTGTGGCACTATGTACAGGGTAGCGAAACGTACCTATGGTCCTCAAACTCCCACCACATACCTCTTTTTAATTCTTAGTTATTTTCCTCAAACCACACACCACAAGCTCAAGCAGGCAAAGAGCAAAAAAAGAGGGTGAACTCAGAAAGAGCGCTCCTTTTATAGTGTGTTCTGGATGATTATAGGCCAGGGTTTTAATCCTGAGGGAACCAATGGGCAGCATGGCTGGGCTACACAGGTGGAAACCAATCAGTTATCAGCTCCTGGAGAGCAAACAGGGAAGGGGGAGAAAGAAAAGCAGGAGGGAAGAAACATGCACACACAGTAGGCCATTTTCCCTGCCTGGCACGTAACAGTAGCTACAGTATATACACAAAACACCCTCTAAGGGTTATCACATAACATTATCTTCAAAATAAGTAATCACAAATAAGTTACTAATGACTTGATAAATAAATAATAACTAATATATATATATGTATATTTGGGCTTGTATTAAAGCAGAACAGTATTTTAATTCAAGTATTTCAGTGACACTTCAGTTCAAAAAGCACATTACATTACTTGTGTTTAGAGTGTTGCTGTAATCATGGCAGGATGCCTGGCCGCCCCCCCTGATGGCTACCAGCCTGCCCACCAGCCAGCACCGCATCGCCATGGACAAACATTCATTCGTTTAGATTTTTCTGATGTTGTAAATCTGTATTTAAATATGTTGCTTACTATCACTTTGTCTGTGATGACACCCATTGCACTCCTGGCCAACCCTGGAAGGAGGGATCCCCCACACTTTGTGTTCCTTCTCGAGATTTCTTCCTTGTTAACTAAGGGAGTTTTTTCTTGCCCTTAGGGGGGCTTGGGTTCAGGGGGGTGTCATCCATATATGGCCTGTAAAGCCCTTTGAGACTACAGCTGTGAACAAGGGCTATACAAATAAAATTGAATTGAATTGAATTGAATTACTATTTTAACAGATGCTGTTAACTTTAGGTCCCATATGGATTATGTTACAAAGAAAATAAATTGTATTGTATTTTATATTTATTTTATATAGGTCAATACATTGTTTCACTCCTTAAGTGAGGAGAATAATTGTCACACAGTTGCTATTACCTATTTTGGACTATGCTGAGATTGCATATTAGAACATTAAAAAGTAATCTTCTTTCTCTGAATGTAGTTTTAAATAGCATTTGCAGGTTTGCTTTGAGATGCCCCATCGATTCTATCATTGTTTTATAATTAGATACATTTTCACTTAAATTGATTTTTTTTAATGTATGTCACTTTCAATTATCCTTTGTATTTTAAATAATATTTAGATCCCTTCAGATCAACTCACTTTGACATACTCAGCATCTAGGATCTCCACTGAAGCTGGACAACTATCACCGCTTTTCCTCTCTTCACATCCTTACTACTCATCTACCTTAAAAAAAGTTGGGTCTTTAAAATATTATTGAAGTCCATTGTTATGTGTATATGTGTATGCCTTTAGTTGCATGCATATGTGTATGTATGTATCCATACATATTTATGTGTATTCTTTTTTTGTATGTTCACTGTCAAATTGTAGTTTTGTTGCAAAGTCTTGTTCATGCAATATGTATGAGCTGTGGGGTTGGGTTGGCGGTTGGGTGTGAGTGTATGCTTGTGTATTTGTATTAGTCGTTTGGTTAGTCGGAATCAGAATTAAATGGATACTTTTGGTTTGTTTCTAATGTAGTCTGGTTGGGTTTCACAATGAACATGATGAACATGTTTTGCTGAGGGGCATGTATGAAGGAGCAGCACCGCAAATGTAATCGCATAAGTCATTTTTATTGGTCAGAAATGCTACATATTTTACTCCTCCACTTCTATGCAGGGTATTGTGGAAATGCTAAGTTGTGTTTACCTTAGTCGGCAGGCACGACTAAGTGGACGAACTCAAACAGGGTGTTTGGTTTTCCTTTAAATGTTTAAAACAAACTTCACAGCAAACTTCGCCCAAGAACCAAAGACAGAAACTCCTCACAACCTAATAGGTCCCCCCAATGAACCATATGTAGCTTGACTGTCGATGAAAAACTATATAGGCTTAGCCGATCATGCTCCAGTATGCAAACTATTTTGCAGTTTTACCTCAAAAACAAAGGTCTAGGGAATTGTGTTTAGGTCCTAGTATTCTCAATGACAGTGAAGATTTTTTACTAGGTTATTAAATATTAATTATAATTGTAAATATGTGTCTAAGTGTAAAATATGTGTGCTGGGGATTTTTAATTTGTCAGTGTGTACAGAATTTATTGTATAAATATAAATAAATATTATTTTGATCCGTAACTCATCTCAAATCAGTTGCTGAAAAAGATTCAATGTGACCCCCTGGATAGGCATTGAGTTGATGTAATAAGATGTACCCCATAAGTCTTCAAAGCACAAAGGGAAGATACACAGGTTATATAGGAACAGGGGGAGGGAGGAGTACAGAACACTATGTTTGTCCATATATGGTATGGTGTAACTGAAGAAGATATTCAGCTGGTCAGTACCTCTACTCTTCTTGGTATCTTAACATAAACAGCCACAGGCTTCATCTGCTGGAACATAGATTTTCTCTAGATAGGACACTGGTACGAGGCATGATCTAGGGCTACTGTGTGCTACTATGTTCATGATTCAAGGTCTATCATTTCTTCCACACCAGTTCGCTTTGCTGCACATAAAAAAACAAACAAAACAAGCGCAGGCATAGGCACCACTCAGGGACATGCTAAATGTCCAGAGCGCACTCCACAGAAGCATGCATAATAACAAATGTCTCATGCATCACCGTTAAAAGTGGCACGAGAGAATAGCTACCAAGTCATGCATAATGCAAACCTCATTGGCGCGTCAGGAAGTCCATTACTGTAATGTCCAGCTTGAAGCTGTTCTTTGC
>OMNS01079975.1:0-14393 GCA_900303225.1 Laemonema laureysi
ATTGTTAACCAGAGCCTGCTTGATTTCAGAGTTTCACAGGTGTGTGAATGACCAATCGGGACATATATCGCCACATGGCCTTCTTCTCCTCTTAACCTCCAGGCCTCCTCTCCTCCAAACCTCCAGGCCTCCTCTCCTCCAAACCTCCAGGCCTCTTCTCCTCCAAACCTCCAGGCCTCCTCTCCTCCAAAACTTCAGGCCTCCTCTCCTCTTCACCTCCATGCCTACTCTCCTCCAAAACCTCAGGACTCCTCTCCTCTTCACCTCCAGGCCTCCTCTCCTCTTCACCTCCAGGCCTACTCTCCTCCATACCTCCAGGCCTCCTCTACTCCAAACCTTCTCTCCTCTAAACCTCCAGGCCTCCTCTCTTCTAAACCTCCAGGCCTCCTCTCCTCCAAACCTCCAGGCCTCATTTCCTCTAAACCTCCAGGCTTCCTCTCCTCCAAAACCTCCAGTTGACTAGTGTGCTGTAGATAAAACAACTGTCTTGGACTTGTTTGACATGTTGGATGTTTATTATGAACCATGTACATTACAGGTACCAATCACTCTGTGTACTACACCGAATGAACTCCAGGTCCGTAGATAAACCTGCACATACTCCCAGGTACACTCTATGTTGACATAATTTATGCTGACATTCTATAGGTCCAGTTAATAATTTGGTGTTACACATCTTACACCAAGTGGCGTTACATCTAACCTGTGATGTGGGGAAGAAAGATCAAAAACCTTTTTTGTGTGTAGGCTACTGTGGAGGCTCTGGTATATAACAGACAAATAGTTAGAAATCTCTCAACTTGCAATGGAGATATGATCAATTAGCTATGACTACATACACATCTGCATCCTGGCACTAATGGAAAAACAAAGAAAGCGTAAATACAAAAACAAAGAAAGCAAGAGACCGCAGACCAAGGAATGTTCAACGTAATAAATGCTGTAGGGTATGACTAACCATTAACAACTCGACCTCATCATGGTTGTAGGCCTATTACATAACGCAATATATCGCAAACGATAGTTTGTGGTCATGTCAAAATTTAACTATAGCCTATTCACTGTTTTATTAAATAATTTGTGGTAAATAATTTGTTATCATTTTTTGTAATCAGTTATTATTGCTGCACATTCACGCGCGCATGCAATATTTTGAATGAATACATCTCGCACCAGGGCCCGTGGCAACTACGTTTCGCCACTGCGTGGATTGACTTGACACCAGCTGCAGGAATGCAAGCAGCTGTGCATGCAGCTTTAGAAAGTGACCATGTGACCCTCACCCAGGAAGACGGGGAGGATGAGTCAGAGATCCCAGCTGCAGCAGAATGTCTTGTAAACTCCTCACTCTGTGTCAGTACGAGACAAACAAACTCGTCAGAATAAACAGCGTGAGACTCGGATCGCTGAAATGGACGCTGAACGTTGTGATCCTAATGTTCATTTGGTGAGTAAAGTCTGATGTGTAATAATATATATATATATATATATATAATATATTATATATATAACGGAACGCCCCCGCATCTTCTCGAGGAATTCCACTTCTCCGCTAGACGGTTCGAGCAGTCATTTACATTTAGTGTTACGGAATGTGTAGAAATGTATATTTAAAACTTATAAATACAAAATGTCACATTCCGTAACAGATATGTTTCTAAAAAGTAACGAATTAACACATTTTCGGATATTTCAGTATGTGTCCGTTCCGTCCATTCACACAGTCAGCAACAAGGATCACTTGTACTTCGCTAAGTAGAGTATGTATTGATGTACCCTATTTGTGTACGGTATTTATTTCATGGGGTATAGGGGTACGAGTCACCCTCAATAAATATCTAGCTATCCGTTTATCTCAGGCTTAATTGCTCACACAATAAAAAAAAAGTTTTTTAAACAAATGTATTTACAGTCTCTCTTTTTTTTTTTTTTTACATAGACAAACAATCTTCAAGTGGTATGTCAGCTGGCAGTGATAAATGCAGACTAAACGTTAAGAACAGGTTCAGGCAGCACAAAGAATACAAATGTTTTCTTTAAAGATCAGTTAAAAGCACATCTATCTATAAGTAAGGAGGGAGAGGTGGCGGCCATCTTATATGGTGTCACAGCAATCAACACAAACAAAGTTTCCAAATCACAACAACAAAATACATTAAAACATGCTAGAAAACACGGACCTAATGTAATAATTAGAATAAATACACATTAAGGATTAAAGATAATACATAAAAGTAAAGGATAAAGGATACCCACTGGAAGGCATAGCATTCTATCCATACATTAGAAAATGTGGGGAATAGCCTGTGGAAGAGTTGCGTGAGTTATTATAGGCCAGAACGAGTTCTGGTAGATGTTGACCCCACTGGGTGTTGCTCCTTTTCCAGGGTCCCTAGCATGCTGAGCGGTTCCAGCGTTCACAGGTGCCATTGCCCTCTGGGTTGTATGGCGTCATCTGTAGTACTGACAAAACTCTTTTAACAAGGGCAGATTGAAAATGACCACCCTGGTCAAAGTGGAAGCACTCTGGGCTGAATGATGTGCTCGAGAACTTAGCCTCAGCGGTGGTGCTTGCTGTTTGTTCACAAGTTGGTATGGGATTTAGTCAAAAGTCAGTAGCTACCAATGCATATTGATACAAGTCTGCGCGTCTTCCCAAGGTCAAAAAGGTCAATGGCTACAACTTCAAGTGGGGTATTTGTGATGATGAAAGATAAAATGTACTTTGCCTTCTTTAACGTGCCTTTCACCAGATGCATTTCTCACACTTTGAGGTCCAATCAGCCAGGTCCTTCTCCACTTAGGGCCAGTAGAAATCCTTACGGTGTTTGGGGTAGATCTTTGTGGCTGTAATGATGCTCAGGCGGTCAGAGGACTTACAGTTTTACTTCCTTATTCTGCAGTAAAAGGCATACATACATATGAATTTCTTCATAAAAACGTGGTGTCAAACAGCAGGGTCAGCAGTCAAGTATACCACTTCTGCTTCATTTTCTTTTATAGTGACATGAGGAGAAATGTTTACAAAAACAGTATCATTCACATACCAAATACAATGAAATAAATGTAACATGAATCTGAGAAAAGCTCATTCTCCTCCATAACAAACTTTCTCCATATAAATGGATATAACTACAATTAACTAGTGCATATGGTCAGATGAAAAATATGCATTAACTCTCTGCCAGCAAATATAACTGTACCAACATGATCTTAATGCATGCTAAAATATATAGTACATGTAATATATCAATGTTTTCAACACATATTTCAACATATATTGCATTTTTTATGTTAAATGAATAAATTGTAGAGAGAACTTTGCACAGTTACCAACCAGCAGTCAAGCATACCGCTTCTGCTTGGGTATAGCAACACTGTGAGGACAAAACACTCGCAGACCTGTAAACCACAACTCCACTGGTGACTTCAACACACCTATACTAACTAGGGCTTCTTAATTATGGCGAAACTCATAGACTCCATTACTAACTCTGTGACACAGCCCCCAAATGGCCTTCATGTCTGTGGTACTTTTCCCACGTGTTCCATTGGTGTTGTAGGGAAACAAAGAATCTGGACCCAGCAACGATTTGCTGCTGGAAGCTTGTTTTTACCTTCCTCCTTGGTGGGTGGGTGGTTGGCCTCAGTTGATGTAGTACCGCAGTTGTCAGAGTATTGGGTCGTCTTCCTGCAATGGTTGCCACTGGACAGGACCCACCTGGACCACTGGAGGCACATCAACTTGGTAGTTGGCGAGCTGAGCTGCCCAGCGTTGTTCAACAGCTATTGAGCGTTGTAAAACAGCGGAGCCCAAAATATGGCGAAAGTATATGCATGTCCGTATTTGCATTTCAGTAATAATAAAGTCAATGAAGACAATTGCTGACCTTCATCAATCCTGTCCGGGTTATTATAATACATCCATGGTCTGTGACAGTTGATAATGGAGATTGTGCCAAGTGGGTTTGTGTCGTATCATGGACTGGTCTGCACCGGTCTTCTGTAGCTGCTGCAGACATTCTAATCCTCGTCTTCATGGTATAAATGTAAGACCTCTTTGTGAGTCTGCTGTGGTTTGGTTTTGCTAATACTTAGTTTTAGGTTTAGTAATGGTAATACTGCATTTATAAACATAGCTGTAAAACTATTGGTCAAACGTCTGTGCAGCAATACTTAATTACTTGAACGACAGATGCTAAACAGCAGGAAACTGAATACACAGTTGCACATTTTCCTGCTGCCGTCTCCGCTGTAAGATGTCCTCTTCGGTGTATTCTGGCTCTAATAAATATCTGTTATTCCTGCCACTCAGTAAAACTTGGCTGAAGTTACTGTCCTCATTTTATCCATAGATTGGGATTCATTGCTAGCAGCCATTATAAAACAAGGCAACAACAAGGCAACTGAATCTCACAGAGCTAAACTCCAAGCTTATTGGCCAAGGTGATTTTGCCAGGAAGGAAGGGCGTTTGTAGTTTTTTGAAAACCTGGAAGACCTGGGAAAAAGCCATTTGCTGGTACATTCTGGGGAATGAAAATAGTCGTATTTCCGTAGATCCATAGAATGCCGTTTTAAGATGTTTTTCATTTGCCATTGCCATCTGCCTGGACCTGCTCTTAAAGGGACATTCCACCAGAATGTCCCTTTAAGAGCAGGTCCAGGCAGCACAAAGAATAAAAATGTTATTTTCTTTAAAAGTTCAGTTAAAAGGCCATAGGTAAGGAGGGAGAGGGCACAATAAAATAGGGGGTTACTTATTTTGGTCCACAGCATGTCAGTCCTTTGTCCTCTAGCAGCTCACCACCAACTGCTCTCAGTTGTAGTGGCCATTTTATATAGTGTCACAGCAATCAACACAAACAAGGTGCAGGTCCACTCCAGGTCACTCCAAATAACTACAAAAAAGAAGATATTAAAACATGCAAGAAAACACACAACTAATATATTATTAATAATAGAGATAAAAAACAAATTAAGGATTAAAGATACTATAAAGGATAAACACAAAAAAATCTTTATAATGGCCACTTCTTGACATGTATATTTTAATATTTGACATCTTTATTTATATTGATTTGTGTGTATTTGTGTGTGTTTTAGTATCATGATGCTGTGGAACAAGAACTACCAGGAGTTTGACCCTGTGGTGAGCTCCGTCACAGCCAAGGTGAAGGGGGTGGCGCTGACCCAGATGCCCGGGCTGGGGGATGTGGTCTGGGACGTCGTGGACTATAGCGGCCCGGCTCAGGTGGGTCCTGGTCCTGGTCCCAACCGCTCTGCCCTGGACAATAAAAAATTATAATAATCTTTTTCTCTCTTTAGGAGAAGAATTCATTCTTCGTGGTGACCAATGTGATAGTTACGAAGAACCAGAAGCAAGGAAAATGTGCCGAGGTGCTCAGAATGATAAATATAATATTATAATTATAAATATTACATTCACATATTAATTATTATTGCTATTATTATTATGAATATCGATTATATTATTAATATTGTTATTGTGTTTATAGAATAATAATCTATTATTATTAGTAGTCGTACATATCTAGTTCTAATGTTATTATAAGTTATTATTATGTCCCCACAGGTTGCAAAGGAGGACAGGGTTTGTCAAACAGATAAAGATTGTTCAAGAGGAGCTTGGGACCTCCATAGCCACGGTACCCTCCTCCTCTCACTTCTCCTTCTCTCCTCCTCTCACTTCTCCTTCTCTCTTCCTCTCACTTCTCCTTCTCTCCTTGCTCTTCCGTCACTTCTCGTCCTTTTCACGTCTCCTCTCTCTCTTCCGCTTCATCTCCTCCTCTCCTCCTCCCATCCCCACCTAGACTGCTTCACCACCAGATGTATTTGTATTCCAGGTGTGCAGACAGGCGCCTGCGTGAAGTTTGACGTGAGGAGGAAGACGTGTGAGATATCTGCATGGTGTCCTGTAGAGACCAGGAGCAAACCTCCCAGGTATAGATACATCATCTCCCTTCACCTCCCTCCATCACCTCACCTTCCCTCATGTCCCTACATCTCTCCTTCCTGTCTCACCTCACCAAACCTCCCCTCCTATATCCTTCCTACACCTCCACTCTCCTCTCCTCCCTACAGCTCACCTCACCTCCCCCACCTACATACACCTCACCTCAACTCCGTCTACCTCACCTTTCTACACATCTCCTCCCATCACCTACCCTTGCCTCCCTCTCTCCCCTCACCTCACCTCCCCTTCTCTCACCTTCTCTTCCCTTCCCTTCCCTCACCTCCCTCTCCCCTCACCTCCCCTCTTGTTCTCTACTTTCTGTCTGCAGGCCGGCTCTCCTGGCAGCAGCAGAGAACTTCACCGTCCTCATCAAGAACAACATCCGCTTCCCTGCCTTCAACTACGTCAGGTACACCCAGTGTCTCTTCATACACACTGTGGGGACCAGCTACGTCACTTCCGTTGACTGTAATGTGACCTTTGTAAATCACTTTCGATAACAATGCAGTAAAAATGGAAACGTGCAAATTCCTAATAAAGCAGCTGGCAGCAGTGGTGACGATGATCCTCTCGAATCTGTTCAGCATTTTTTACAATCCATTTTGAATATAGGAGGCACATTTTGAACCTCTAAGATAGATATTTCTCACCTTACAAATTCTCAGGTGACTTGGACAGCAGCACTACATAAGTGACTGTAGTTTCAGTGGCAGTTCAGGACCATTTAAATTGTATTCGAGGGACCATGAGATGTTTTTAAAGCATTTGAAGTTGAAAAAATGTAATGTTCAAAATTACAAGCAGTTTAAACAATCACCAGTCAGAAAAAAAGGACTAGACAGCTTGTTTCTGCTTTCTGACGAACTCGCAAGTAGAGCAAAGTATGTGTGTGTTTTGTCACTCATCCCCCCTCCTGCTACACTCGCTGTTCCAGTGTATTCCTCTTTGGTCATATGGTGGTCGATGTGCAAAAAAAAAAATCTCCCCACCAGAACCGCTAGTGCGTAGCTTGCACATGAGCGGTTGGCAGCTATCATGACATGGACAGCAGTGCTTTTATGAATATGCATGAGGAAATTACCATAATCGGACCAAAATACAATTTTTCCACCTAACTGGTTCAAGATTCAACAAATATAATACCGTACAAAAGTGTGTCTTCATATCCACTCATCAGATGGCACGATACAAAAAATGATTAGCTTGTACAATGTTGGTTTTCTGGAAAAGCCCCAATGACACTTATTCACTCTACTCTGCTCAGTAAGAAACTTGAACTTTCAAATAAAACTAATTCCAAAGCAGCATAATACATCTCCTAAATGGCCTGGCTGATGTCCTCATCTACATCACTCGCTGCGGTTCACTGATTTGCCAAGTGAATGTTTGGAGTGTATCTGCCCATGTCTGGCTGGTTCTGAACTAAAACCTTGAGGCTAAACCGGAGATGAGTTTATGAGATTTAGGCTGGCAACACTAAAATAATCTAAGCTAATCTTAAACTGGGCTAAATTAGTCTAAATAAAGCTAAAGTAGGCTACAGTAAGTTAAACTAGGTTAAGCTAGGCTAATCTAAGATAAGCTAGGCTAAACTAAGCCAGCATGATTGTCTTCCAGGAGGAACATTCTTCCCCAGATGAATGATGCCTATCTGAGAGGCTGCCAAAGGGGAGACGACGCCCTGTGTCCCATCTTCCGTCTGGGCGACATCGTTCACCAGGCCAAGGAGAACTTTGCACAACTAGCTGTGGAGGTGGGTCTGGTGGAGGAGATAAGTCTGACCATGGAGGTGGGTCTGGAGGTGTAAGAAGATCTGGTGGTGGAGGTGGGTCTTACTATGGAAGTGGATCTTATCATGGGGTGGGTCTGGCCGCGGAGGTAGGTCTGGTCGTGGAGGTGGGTCAGTTATGTAAAGTTGACAATGATAAACTGGAAATTAGTCTTTTGATTGCAGCGTGTTTAGTGCACATAACAACGCACATCCGAGATATCTTTGGTGATTCTGAAGGAGGCGTGCTCGTGTTGTCCCATCTCACAGGGGGGTGTGATTGGCATCCAGATCAATTGGGACTGTAACCTGGATCGCCTCATGGAGCGCTGCCTTCCCAAGTACTCCTTCCGACGGCTTGACGAGAAGGAGAGCAACCGGACCCTCTACCCTGGCCTCAACTTCAGGTGGGAGCCAAAGTTCAGGAGTTCGTCCAAAGTTACAATAATAAACAATTAATCTCCAAAACAGTAAAGAATAATACAAAATAAAACATAACTGTATCCTTTAATTACAATGTTTAGTGTGGCTTTCTGAGTGTTCCTGGTTGCCGTTGGTCACCACTTGTCTCATGACAGCACATCCTTATGCTAAGCTTGCAATGTCTCACACTAAGCTAGCACAGTGTCATGCTAGGCTAACACAGTCTCATGTTAGGCTAGCACGATCTCATGCTTGGCTAACACAGTCTTGCGCTAGGCTTGCAGTCTCACGTTGGCGCTGTTTCACGCTAGGCTAACATTGTCTCACGCTAGGCTAACACAGTGTCACGCTAGGCTAACACAGTGTCATGCAAGGCTAACACAGTCTAACGCTAGGCTAACACAGTTTGATGCTAGGTCAAGACAGTCGTATGCTAGGCTAGCACTGTCTCATGCTAGGCTAACACAGTCTTATGTTAGCGCTGTCTCACGCAGGTTTGCACGGTACCACAGCGAGAACGGAGTAGAAATGCGCACACTGTACAAAGCGTTTGGAATCCGCTTTGATGTCATGGTGTTTGGAAAGGTTGGATGATTTCATCCCATATGATCTGTTTCTCTAATGCGATATCATGGAGTGTGGTTCATTAGTGAAGTATTAAATGTAAACATGGGTCTATTTGTAACTTTTATTTGTTCTGTTTAGGCAGGGAAATTCAGTTTCATTCAGCTAATTGTCTACATTGGATCAACACTGTCTTACTATGCCCTGGTAAGTAACAGTTTTAGGTAAAAAAAATGAAAAAAATCATCACACCATGATGATAATGATTTCTCTGTATTGAACGAGGTAGTCTTGTTCGCGTTTTTCCCAAGTAGCGACTGGTGGGGTTAAAAAGCGGATAAACAAACATTTTATCCACAGACACAATGTGAAACAGTGGTTCTTGTGATTCAGAACGCATCTATTTCCTTCTTCCAGACAACCATCTTCATCGATTGGCTGATAGGGACCAGCTGTTACAGAATAGAGGCCAGACAGAACTACTCGGAGCGCAAGGTGGAATCTGTCCAAGATAAACAGCAGGTAACCCCCCCAGATGATGGTTTTGATGGGGTTATCGCTTGTTCTAGTGTGGTTGTGTGAGGTTGTCTTGGGTCCTTGTTTCAGTGCATCCTCTCTGTGTCGTTCGTGGACGAGAACCACCTCCGCCTTGTCCGGAGGTCACTAAAGAAGAGTCTGCAGAACGCCAAGCCGATATCTGTGCTCCCACGCAAGGTTAGACCTCTGTTACCATAGAAACCTAAAACAAGGATGCTAACACCTCATACAGTATAGCATGTTATCATTGTTTTCACCGTTCATTTCAATGCACATTACACGTGTATAACGGCGCACGTGACAAATAAACAATCAAATCTCATCTGTGAACTGTGAAAATGCAAATTTAATTCTGTCCAGTAGTAAACATATGCGAGCTTCATAACAGAAGATGTCTATTTCTCCTGCAGGAGAACAACGGGAGTGACCTCAGAGCCATGCTGGGGCTGCTACAGCAGGGCATCACCCCCAAATCTACCCCCGACATCAGTCATGGCTCCACACCCAGTCCCCAGCCCGGGCCGAGCGGGCCAGCGTGGTGCGTGTGCGGTGGTTGCAGTTCCACTCCCCTTCGGCAGGAGGAGCTCTGCTGCAGGAGGTCCAGGGGTCCGTGTATCACCACTGCTCCTCTGTTTCATCACCTGGTGCTGAGCCGCCCCCTGCTGGAGGCCATGCTGCTGTACCAGGACCCTCTCTGTGACCTGGCCGGGCCCACCGCTGCCCTGCGCCACTGTGCCTATAAGCAGTACATCGGCTGGAGGGTTGGGGTCCCGCCGGCCGACAGCCAACCGGTCGTCCCCCGCTGCTGTGTGGAGAAGATCCGGGAGGAGTACCCCAGCCAGGACGGAGAATACCAGGGCTTCAGGCCCAGATAATCCTGATTAACCGCCTTCAGGCCCAGATATCCCTGATATCCCCCCGGTCCACTGCTAAAGACTGGCCCACCAAGGCCCACTAAGCAGCAGCAGTGATTACTAACGCACTAACAACACTAACACAGCGGATACTGAAGTGATTTGATAGAAGCAATAAAATCTTCTAAATTCATCTCTGTTTTACAGATGCTGACTTGTGGAGACACAAATCGTGGCGTTTTCAGGTGTACAGATGGTTATTAAGAGTTTCTGTACTGGGCAGCTCCCAGTGTCCACCAGTAGAACACTGTGGTTGTACTGGGCAGCTCCCAGTGTCCACCTGCAGAAGACTGGTTGTATTGGGCAGCTCCCAGTGTCCACCAGTAAAATAGTGTATTGTATTGGGCACCTCATTTGTGACCCAACAATCTGTAATACTACTGGGTCAGGTTTTGAAGATAAGCGGTCCACATGGTTGTCGTTATCTCAGTTGGCGTGTTTATTTTACCAGGTTGGAAAAAATGAGTGAGTGAGTGAATGAGAAGCAGCTCAGGTATCACTGTGTGTGTGTCACTGCTGTGTGAAAGCTGTGAGTCACAGATTTTTCGGTCAGCTCTGGTCCCTCCTACTACCGAAAGGCCATTTCTGATCATCTAACTTCATGTGAGCTTTGCACGTCAGTTAACTGTCCCCAGAGCGAGAAGACGAAGATGACAAGAAGACAACAAAGACAGCAGTGACAAGGAGAATGACTGGAATTTTTGGACGAAGAATTTGTAATGGAAACATGTAATGGAAATGGATATCCCTCCCTCAGAAGTCCGTCTCTCTCTCTCTCTGGCCAACACACGTCCCGGCAGCCCATTCCAGTTGTTCCGTCGTGCTCTGGTTGGTCCTGTTGTTTGATTGATCACAGGTGTTACGTAACACTTTATCCTCTGAATCTGTGATGTCTCATCATAACATCACACATCCTCCACAGAGGCCACAATTGGACTCCATCCAGCTCAAGGCGTCTACATTGTATATATAGACAGGAATCATTTTCAATGGAAAGTTGTTGAATCATTACGATGCCATTATGACTCATTGGTTTATTAGTCTGGCTTAGGCTGTCACCCCGAGTGGAGGACAGATAGAAACCGATGAGAAGAATCTCTGTGGAGCAACAGGGAGCTGATAGGGTTAGGGTGAGGGTGAGGTCAGGGAGTTAGGGTGAGGGGCTGAGAGTTAGTGCTAGGGTTAGGGGTAAGGGCTAGATGTTACAGAGAGGTGATCGGGTTAGGGTCAGCGTTTGGGAGTTATAGTTACGTGCTACAGGGAGCTTATAGGGTTAGGGAGTTTTGGTTGGGGCTACAGGGAGCTGATAGGGTAAGGGTTAGGGGTTACAGGGAGCTGATAGGGTAAGGGTTAGAGGTTACAGGGAGCTGATAGGGTAAGGGTTAGGGGTTACAGGGAGCTGATAGGGTAAGGGTTAGAGGTTACAGGGAGCTGATAGGGTAAGGGTTAGGGGTTACAGGGAGCTGATAGGGTAAGGGTTAGAGGTTACAGGGAGCTGGTATACGGTTAGGGTCAGGGTGGCTGAATTATGGGGCCGGGGTGGAGGGACCACTTCTCTTCTGGCTAGACTTCCTAGAGAAGAGAAACACAGCAGATCTCAGTAAACAGGAATACCCCTCTACATAAAGTTCTGTTTTTGATCCAACTGTCATCATCATTTACAGTATTTCAAAACATTGAGTACTTTACTCATTTATTTAGTCTGAAGAATAATTCTGTTTTGAAATAAAATACAGTTATTACAGTATATATCTATAATACTGCCAATTAGAAACTTTAGATGTATCGTAGATACCTGGGGTGCTGGCTGGTGGTCCTGGAAGGGGAGCCCACCTTGGACCCCCTGGAGGTCTGGTTCTGCCGTGGTACCAGACCCAGGTCCCCAGGCCAGAAGTGGGCTTGGGGAGGCCCGGATCTGGGGGGTGGGGTCTCTTCTGAGAGGAGGTGTGTCACGCCGCAGTCCACCCCGAGCCGCGCCGCTCCGTCCAGGACGGCCAGGAGCTTCTGCATGACCTGGTTCCTGCGGACCACAACCTGCACCTCCTCCTCCTCCTCCTCCACCTCCCGCTGCTCCTCCTCCTCCTCTTTCCTCTCCTGGGCAGGACAGAAAGTGATTCATCATTGACAAATACCTTCATCCTGTCCTCACCATTCTCCCCATCAGACCTCCGTCTCCAACCCCCACTGTTCTACCCTTCTTTGGTGCTACAGTAAAACAATAGATCCCCCAGACCAACTGGCATGAAGGAGGTCACCTTAATACGATTTCCCCTCATCCCCCTTCCTGCTAGACGCCTGTCCCTAACCCCCTACTGATCTCGAGGAGTTGATTGGGAAACAATTAGGGGGGGTTTGTATTGACATCAAGTAACCCTTCTTGGATGTACTGTAGATCAATAGATCCCCCACAGACCATTTGGTCTGTGTGCCCTTCCCACCCAGGCTTCACACCTCACCTTCTGGTGTAGACTGTCTGTGATTGGTGTTTCCAAATTACTGTGACCCAATAGGAAACACGGGGGCTGCACCTTTTGCATTGTAACCAGGTATTGATTGGAGGACCCCTGATAGCCCCGCCCTTGTCATAAGGTTATAATAAAACCCTTACCTCTTCTTACCACCCTTCCGACTCCTCTTCCGAAGCCGAGCCACGTTTGTAGTATTATCGGGTCAGGACTTCAAGCTAAGTAACGCGGTCAGTTTATGTGTTTTGATATTGAGTCTATTGTATGGTGCTATGCTGCGCCGCCGTTCGTAACGAAGTACAAGAGTCAAGTGAGAAACTGCGTTTTTTTGATTGCGTTTGTGATATTCCTGCTGAATAAATGCCTTAAACGTCGCGCCCTGACTCTGATTGGAGCTGAAGGACGGGGGAAACTGCACCGTGATTAGAATCATCCTCAACACCACACTAGCCAATAGTCAACTGCCAATAGCTCAGCTGATTCTGACATCGGCCAATCTAAACGAACGCACTCAGCACGCATTGTTTCATAAGCCAAGGCACACGTTCATCTGACAGCTGCTTACTGAATAGCAGCTGCTTACTGAAAAGTGCATAAAAGCCACCGCCTCCACAGCTCCATCATAGCACCTTAACTCCCCTAAGCCCTTCAGAGCAGTGGTTCCCAACCTTTGACTTTAGGTGTACCACTAAATTGTCATCAAGACCTTTTGCCGACCACCTCATATGCAAACGGTAAAAATGGATAGATACACATTCAGTGGCTGAGCAAAGAGCGCCAGCGCCCCCTCTATACACCATTATTACTGCTACAAGGCCCTGGCCAGTCCATGCTCAAAGTGTGTTTATTTAGCAAACATGGAAAACATTACAATGGAAAACATGATGGAATGCACAAAGCGACATTATTTTTGAAATAATAACAAGCCATAATGGTCCGTGCACGAATTAGAATTAATCTGCAGTTGTTCACACTGAATCTCATCTCATACCATGAAACATGCCAGTTTAGGGGGTATTGCCTAATTGAATTGTCCTACTTATGCTAATGCAAATGTATGTTGACACATTAGGCTAATCTTAGTATATACACCATAGTATATATAAACACAATAATAAATGACCGTTTCTAAATTACAAATGTGTCAGGATCCCCGCTTTGTGTCGTTGTTTTTGCCCCCCTCTGCTGGTTAGTTTTATGTTGGTCCCAATTTCCCCAAGTCCACGCCCATTTCCTTTTCCCTCCATTTTTCCTACTCACCTGTTCCCCATTTTCCTAATTAGTTTGGGCTATATAAACCCTGCCCATTTGAGTTGCGTTTGTCAGATCGTCTCGTTTGTACCGGCCCTTTGTCTGACTTTACCGTAAGTACGCTGTCTTCTAGAAGTGATCCTCGAGTTCCTGAACCTTGCCTGTCCCCGACCAACGAACCTGCCCGCCGACTTGGATCATCCTGCCTGGACCAATCTGCTTTACCGTGCTCGACCCCTGCCTGTCCCCGACCAACGACCCTGCCTGACGGATTTGGATCTTCCGCCCCGTCTACTTACCCACCGGCCTACGACCCCTGCCTGCCCTGACCAATCTCTTGCCTGTCCCTCTCAGACTCGTGTGTCTGTACCTGTCTGTTCCCCAACCCTGCCTGTACCCGTCTGTCTACTCGTCCGTCCTCGATCCCTGTCCTTACCCTGTCTCTGTGTTGCTCGTAGAGCAATTGACGGTAATAAAACCCTTGTTTTCCCACGTC